>VZTU01015583.1:30414-53282 GCA_013400835.1 Zapornia atra
TTGAGGCACAGTGAAATCTGCCAAGCAGTCTTTTCTGTATGCTTAAGGAGATGGAGAGGCAATTTGGTTCCCAGTCAGATGCTCTTAACCAATTTCAGCAGTGGCGAGACGCGAGAGAATAGCAATTTTGCACAGCGGTGCTGTGATGTTCCTCGTAGCCTCCTGCCGATCTGAGAAAGGCTTCTGTGATATATTAACAAAACAGAACAGAGGAGGTGGGAGAAGGGCCCAACGCCTCATGCCCTGCCCCAGAGAAGATCCCCTCCCTGGACCCTGGCTCATCTGGGTTAAGGGTTTTTTGTTCTTGATGGTCACCAGCCCCAGGTCAACGCAGACAGCCATGGGCAGGGGAGGAGGTTAGCCATCTCCACACCCTTCAGATGGAAGCCTTTGTGTCCTTCAGCTCAGTTAGGCAACACCAGGCAACCTCCAAGAAAGTAAAAACCCACTGGGTGCCCTTGCCTGGGGACTGCTTGTATTAAAAATAGTAAAGCGGGTAGAGAAAAGGGAAGGGAAAGAGTTGCATAAGGATGCTGCCGTTTACCCAGACTCACACAGGAGGGACTGATGTCCTCAGTCATGGGTAAGCTGTGAGCAAGCCTGCACACGTGTGGGCAGAGGTTTGGGGGCCTCTCAAAGCCCAAGGGAGGGATTAAAGCAGCCCTTGTTTCACAGCCTGGACCCACGAGCCCATAGCATGACTCAGGTCCCTTCCAAACCTCCAATGGTCCCTCACATCACCCTAAAGAGACCAAAATCTTGATTTTTCTCATGGCAGCGCTGTGTCTGCTGCACCGCTGGTGCAAAAATTTGGAACAGCAAGAGCACAACACTCTGTCCCCTTTACTTTCACATCCAGATAGGGAATGAGTTAGGGAAACGAGCCCCCATCTGATGCAACTGAGTTTTCAAGATGAGGGACAAGGTCCCCTGCACACTGCTCCCCTGGCTCTCCCAGGACCACAGACCTGACCAGCACATCAGGGCTGCAGAGCCTGGTCCCTGCTGCAGGAAGGAGGGAGGAGAGCAACGCCTTCCCCTTTAAACTAAATCAGGGGGTTGGGGGGGGATATAAAAAGAGTATCCTGCACGTTTTCAAGCATGAGACTCCCATACAAATGGTCCCTGCAATGTTTAAACCATTTGGGCTCCTTCCTTATGCTGTTTCTAAGTTTGAAGAATGCCTGCTGGGTATGATTAATATTCCTCCTCCTACACTTACCCGTTACTCCTGACAGCAAAAATTAAAACAGGAGCTTCTCTTCATTCAACCCCAGCCCACAGGAACGCGGTTACATGGGGAAAGTTGCTAATATAAGAGGGGAAGGTTTGTAGATCTGCTGCATTCACAGCCAGGAGAGGTGTAGCTCTCATTCAGCATCTCTGAGGGATGAAAGATCCCTCACCTCCTCCCGACGGGATGCTTGGCACAAGCGCTGCTCAGCCAGGTTTTTGGGGGGACCTTAGCTCAGGTTCTTCTCGTGGTAGGGATGCCAGTGGGATCGCTGCAGCCTTGTTTGCACCAGGCAGTGTTGCTATGGGCACTGCTGCCTAGGAGCAGCCAACAAGATGGGGAAGAGAGAGAAGCCATCCCAGAGCCTTCAAAATTCATCATCTGAAGCTGCACGTGTCTCTCCCCTTGTCTGCTCTCCTCCTGCATGTTTCAAGTTACTTTTTGCCACTGGATAAAGTTTTATCCTCGATGGAAGCACAGCCAGCAGATGTGCTAACTCATGTGCTTAAACAGATGTTAAACAACAGGCAGGTGGGAGAGAGGGCACAGGACTCGATATAAATCATCACCCTTGGCAATCCCACATCAGCCCAGCCCCCTGCACATGTCCCTGCATACATCATCAGTGGGGCAAGGAGGGCAGGAGCTGCAGAGCCCTCCAGAAGCCCTTCGTGATCCATAGCTGGGTGTTTTCCCCACGAAACGTCCTGATAGCTACTGCTGGTGGCAGCAAAGCCACCACCATCATTTACTGCAGGAGCAGGAGCCGTGCTGACTGCTTGTCAACACCTGCAAAGGAGAAGCCTGCCCAAAGCACTGCCACCTTCTCACCACATCTGGGAGGAGATGCTTCAGCCCTGCTGCGTTTCTGTGGCCGCACGGTAATGACCTGTCCCTGAGCAGGGGTGGAGGAGCAGTGCTGGACCACAGCCTCCCTGGTACCTGAGTGGGGTTTGTTATCCTGTCTCTGTTTTCAGAGCAAGACTTGCTCTGTATTTGGGGCTGGTCTTGCCACAGCACTGCCATGAGAATCCTTTCCAACATGCAGGCGGTGGAATGAGAGCTCCCTGTTTTTCTTCACAATGAAGAGTCAAGTTCTCACTGCATGCAGAAGAGCAGGTCAGTGCATTCCCCACCTCCAAGCAGGCTTTTCCAGCATAAATCCCAGGAGGCAGGCTGAGAAGGCACCAGAGTCCCATTCATCCACAGAACAATAAGGTCCCAAAGACTTCATAGGTTCCACCTCAAACACATGCAAAAAAACCTTCACAGACTATTCGAGGTTGTACAGCAACTAGAACATTTAAAGGTACAAAAAAGCTCCAAAACCCACAGCACAAACCTCTAAAGCAGGTCACCATGCCATGCTGGCATCCAACATTAAACCCAAGGAAGCCAGGGCAACCCATAACCTGACCTGCTGCGAGGACCCATGTGTTGCTGAAGGACCTGGAGGACTCTGCAGCAGGGGTGTCAGACCTCCAGACTTGGGCTTACACCCCAGTGAAGTCAACAACAGGTTCACTGTTGCAATGCATATTGCAAGTGGACAAGCTGTCAGGTCCCAGAGCAGCATCCCAGGCTCATTTTTGTGCTGGTTTGGTTTGGTGTGTGGGCTGTGTGAATCCAGAGCAGAGCAAGGCAAGCCTCAAACCTTCTTTTCCTTCAAACAGGCAGCTTCTGACTGAGAAAATGCTTGAAGCCACCTAGACCCACTGGCCTCCTACAGGCATTTGGACATGCTCTGCATCCCAATTTCAACAGGGTCATAACCTGGCTTTGGCCAGCTAAGACCACTTTTAGATCTTTGGGGTGCTTTTTTTTAATCCCAGAGAACCCTTGCCATGACCACATGGGTTGTAGTCATCACCTGCAAGCAGGGAACACCAAGGCACAGCCATCAGCTCCTACAAAAATGGTACCTTATCACCTTTGCCCCACTTGTATTTGTCCAGGGATAGCAGTTTGCCTTTCCTTTGTCCTCCTTGCCAAAAGGAGTGGGGGAAGTCAGTATGCCCCCCATATTTCACCATCTGGCCTTGCTGCAGCAGATCGATCCCTAAATACCAGAGGGCAGAGTTTAGCTCTGATTCTGGAAAGCTTCAAGGGACATCACAGAGGACACACTTACACAATGCTAACGAGCCAGAGATTTCCTTAAGAAAAAAAAATTACAAGAAACATTTTTAATTGCAAACCTCCTTCCCTTTAATTAGCATCCCCCCCATTTAAAAGTAGGAGGAAATCATCAGGAATTCAAGGCAAACCTGAGAAAATGACTTTGGTTTCAGATGCAGGCAAGCAGGACTCCCAACTGCTGCCACTGCTCCTCTGTGCATTTTATGTACCCGCTCCGTAGTGCTGTGATGCATTAGCACCCAAGGGACGGGTGCCAGACCTAAGATAGGACAATGATACAGTAGTCTAGGGGGGGTTTGTCCCTCCAGCCCTCCTCCCCACCCCAGGTGAAGCTGAACAAGCACTTTTTAAGACCCTCGAAAGATTCTGTGGTCCGTACCATAAGGTATAGGCTCCCTATGGAGAAAGGGCAGGGCAACCGTGGCGTGGTCCAACTGGGCAGGGAAGGAGAAGAGCCCCAGCTCCATCACCATGGCTGGTGGATGCCCTCAAGCTACACAGGTCTGCTGCCACACCAATAAAGTTAATCACTGCCTGACACAAAGCGCTTTCACGGGGCAAGTGTGGAGGGCAAAGAGACAGTGAGGAACAACTACGTTCCACTTTAATGAGGATAAAGAGCAAAATGGAGTCAATTAAGTCTGGTTTGGGTGGCATTTGTCTAAGTACATGAAGACTGGTGTAAGCTAAAGCAAGACAAGTTGTTTGAACTCCGTGGGCAGGATTTTTTTTTTTAATTTTTTTTTTTCCCCCTCAAAATTAGTTTTTCATGATGCTTTTCCTTTTATTTTTTTTCCCCTTCTGTTACTGGTAGGTTCAAAGGACATGTGGGACAGATTCAACTCAACAGTTCGTAAACAGCTGACGTGGGAGGGAAAGGGCACTTAAGTTATTGGAATTGTTTTCATTCAAAAAATTTTGTAAATTAATTCCTCCCCCAACTGCCTGCTATAAACACCACAGAGCCATGTTCCTCCTCTTCAAATGGATCATGCAGACAGATGTGCCTTCTGTTCTTTCGCAAACATCAAGGCTGCCTCGCTCGCTGTGTAAATGTCAAGGTGCTAATTAGTCGTAACGGGGAGTCAGGCGAGGACAAGGCACAGCGCGGGGAGCTCGCTGCAGCACGGGGAAGGAGTCGCTGCTGGTTTGTCAGCGGCCCTTCCACAGCCTCTAAGGAATGGGATGGGCAGTGCAGCACTGCAGGGACCAACCGGCCACTGAACCATCACCAGGAACAGGGAGCTAGGGCCAATGGCATGGGGGGGCTTCACAGGAGGAGATACCCCTTCCCCACACATGCCCATGCCCGGCAGACCAGGGAGGGCATCCCCTGCGCTGTGGCACATGTCCATAAGCAGGGAAAAAGAGGAGCATGCAGCCTTGCCACCAAGTTTATAGCCTCTGCTTTTGCAATAAACACTGGCCCTTTGTTCTCCAGGGTGGCACCAACAACTTAGATGCCTCCTTCTCCCTCCTTGCCAGCTTCATCTCAGAGAAGTCAGGGAGCTGGTATATCCATCACGTTTCCATCAATACTTTCCCATTTCCATTCCCCCCCACACCCTCCTTCACCACACTGTAATATTTTAAGCCTCAGGACAGAGATGTCACTTAAGTCCTTTTTGTTTAGACAGTACCTCTTGACCATTTAATTGCTCAGCAATTACCACGTAACACCAAGGTAATCATACGGTAAATACGGTTCCATCACAAGTGAATGCTCTTCTCTTCCTACCTGCAGTGAAGGCCATGTGGCAACTCCTCCTGGCTCTACCACATGTGACAGCAGTCATTTATTACAGCCCATAATTATCAAGCCACAGCAAGGTGTTTACCCGGCGTGCCTCAAATTACCATTCTGGAAACAAGGGAAAGCAGAGGCGGTACCAGAAAGGCACCCAGTTACAGAGCAGCAGCTCTGCAGAACAGCACCCATCGCCTGTTTCTCCCTGTCGTAGCTGTAGAGGAAGGGTAGGAGTAGACTGACAGGTGGAGGAGGCTGGTGATGGGTAGAAAAGCCCTGCTCAAGTTGGCAAGTGTTTCCGGGCATCTAAAGGGAGAGTCAAGGCATTTTGCCTCAGCAGCCACCAACCCAATTTCCATCAAGAGCCAGGGAAGCTTGTAAGCCTTCCTCATGCCCAAACAAGACAGGGTCATACTCGCTGGTATGGCCACCCCGGGGTTGGATCCTGCACACGTGGGGCAGAAGGAGCCCTGTTTGTGTGGTCACCCACGTGGCAGCATTAGGATCTCCAACAGCTGGCTCAGCTCAGACACAGCCTTCATAGGATCATCAAATGCATTAGGTGGGAAGGGACCGTCAAAGGCCATCCAGCCCCCCGCCCCCTGCACTGACCAGGGACACCTTTAACTGGAGCAGGTCACTCAGAGCTTCATCCACCCTGACCTTGGATGTCTCCAGGGATGGGGCCTCCCCCACCTCTCTGGGCACCCTGTGCCAGGGTCTCACCACCCTCAGAGGGAAGAGCTTCTTCCTCATGTCTCACCTGAACCCACCCTGCTCTAGTTTAACCCATCGCCCATCGTCCCATCGCTCCCTGCCCTTACAAACAGTCCTGCCCAGCTTTCCTGGAGGGCCCTTCAGGGACTGGGAGGGGCTCAGAGGTCTTGCCACAGCCTTCTCTTCTCCAGGCTGAACCAGCCCAGCTCTCCCAGCCTGCGTCCCGCTTGCCATATCTTTGCTATTAGCAAGCCAACCCCAGCAGCAAGACCCGAGCAGCTCTGTGGTGGCTGCTGCCCTGCCCACCAAGGCTTTACCATGCGTTGCAGCAGGGATGCTCTTATCCTGCTTACTCAGGCTGGTTCTTCCCCTGATGAAGAATAACCAGCCACAACCAGAATCACAAGGTTGGAAAAGACCTTTAAGATCATCAAGTCCAACCGTTCCTGTCCTATGCTAAACCATAGAACATGGTCCCTTTCCATCAGGCCTCAGAGAAAAGCATCAGAGATCTTCTTTTCCAGACTGGCAGGAGAAGTAATTAAACGTTATTTCTCACCAGTTATTGCTCCCCCTGCCTCTGTGAGCAGCAGCTGTCTCCTGGCTCTTGCTCACATGGGGAGCTCACTGGGAGCATCCCTGGGCTGCCCTGTCTGCTCTTCAGAGAGCTGACTTCCCCAAGGACTCCCCTCAGTACTTCCCTGCTGGAAGCAAAGCAAGCGCTGCCTCCTCACGATCTTTTCCTCAAACACCCAGACTGTTTAAGCATAAGCAGGGATTTCATGCCAGGCTTTGGAACGCAAAGGACTTGGGAGTATCAAATTCCACCCTTTTATCCTTAGCACGCCCGTCCTAACACCCTGCAGCACAGCAACAGAGCAGCAGCGCTGAGAACGGGAGGAACAATCGCTCCTCCAGCCCGGAGACACAGCTCTGCACCTCCCATCGAGCAGGAGAGTGCAGGCCTCGCAACCCAGCACCGCCAGCCCCCCAGAAGCAAAGCAGGGATCATCCAGAGGACCCTTTTGGATGCCACGGGATCAATTAGAAGATGATCAGAGGGCTGGAGCACCTGCCCTACAAAGAGAGGCTGAGGGAGCTGGGCTTGTTCAGCCTGGAGAAGAGAAGGCTGTGGGGGGACCTCATTGCAGCCTTCCAGTCCCTGAAGGGAGCAGAGGAACAGGAGGGGAATCAGCTTGTTAAAGGGTAGACAATGGCAGGACAAGGGGGATGGAGTGAAGCTGAAGGAAGGAAGGAAGGTTTAAGTTAGATATTAGGGGGAAGTCCTTTCCAGAGAGAGTGGTGAGGGGCTGGAACAGGCTGCCCAGAGAGGGGGTAGGTGCCCCATCCCTGGAGGTGTTCAAGGCCAGGTTGGCTGGGGCCCTGGGCAACCTTGTGTAGCTCGAGGTCTGGAGGTTGGTGGCCCTGCCTGTGGCAGGGGGGGTGGAACTCTGTGATCCTTGGGGTCCCTTCCCACCCAGACCAGTCTGTGCTTCTATGATCAAAATTATGAGCTTAGCTTCTGGAGGAAAGCAAGAAATGCCTTGTTCCAGATCACTAGCAGCACCACAGTACGTCCAGTGACCACCCACGGCACCTTCACGGTGACCCAAGAATAGAGACCAGCAGTTACCAGAAGATGGTTGAACAGGAGAAGCAGCAGCAGGTGAGCTCCTGCCCACTCTGCAGTTTTGTTCTCTCCTCCCCCCATCCCACATTGTGCCTGCCCTGATCTGGGAAAGATCTCACATGCACCTTCTCTCACCTTCCCCAGCAGCTCAGCTCCAGGCATCCTCTTCCCCAGAGCATCATGCAACCCCCAACATCAGATCTCTCCCACAACACTTTATGGCAAGCCCCAGGTTGCACTGCACTGCAGGGTCACCTCTTTGGTGCCAAAGAAACACCTCTGGTTGCTGAGGTTGTGCCAAGACATGTTTTCCCCCCCTCCATGGCCCTTTCCTAGAAGTCCCAATAAAGGAGTTTCATCCACAACCCTCAGCAGGGACCAGGACAGCAATCTGGAGCCTGGGTCCCCAGTAAGTGAGCTAGTGGGAATGCAAAGAGTGGAGAGCACCAGGATATCCCCACCTGTAAGAGCTATGACAGCATACTGATACCAGGGATGCTGCTGTGGGGGACCCTCTAGCTCAGAGTGGGACACAGGGAACCACAGGGACCTGCTGCAGTAGGGGGAAGGTGGAGGAGATGCTGCTGCCAGAGGCACATGCCTAACCACCAGCAAACCCCAGTCCTCCCAGCACCCCACACCAGCACAACCTTGCTGCCTTCCCAGTGCCAGCTGACCAAATCAGTGCCACCTGCATCAGGAGGGTGGGAAAGGGTGCATGGACAGTTTAGGAGTGCTGCTAAGGCAGACAGACCCACAACCATGGGGTGGTTATCAAAGGCTGCAGCCTGCCTGTGCAGACACAGAGGGCTCTGCTCATCTTCTCAACCCGTTGCCAATTTGGTACTGCTGCAAGGGAAGCATTGGCAGTACCTGGATCCCTGGGTGGAGATGCAGGACAGGAGCAGGTCTCCCCAGGGGCCACGTGGGGAAGCAGGATGCTGTGGTGCACAGACAAGCCTTGGAGCTAGAAGGATCAAGCTGTTGACCAACCCAGGCGCAACCAGCAGGACTGAGAGAGCTCTGTTCTGAGAAAATGTGAGAAGAGCACTTCCCTCAGCTGAGACTCTGCTAGAATTAGGTTATAGTAGTGCCTTACCATTGTGCCAGAGGACAGCCATGCTCCAACACCAGTGCTCCTTCCACAGCTCCATCCCTGGCAACACTGCTCCAGAACAACCAGACAGCATGGCAGCCAGGACCAGGGCAGCAGTAGAGAAAGGGTTCCCTTAAACACTTAAGTTGCTTTTCAGTAGTTTTTAATTAGGCACTTGATTACAGCCTGGGTAAGTGGTAGGGTTCCTTATTAACTCCTTCCAGGCAGCAGCAGGTGGGATTGGTTCGTCCTCCTGATTGGGGTGAAAGGGCTGCTCTCTGCCCTTCTGAAGCTCATCTATGCCAACAACAGAAGACTCATTGTGGTGGGATGGAAAGGTGCTCTGGCAGCTGTGGGTGTCTCCCAGGCCACCATGCATGATGGGGCAGGCACAAGCGTACTGGAAGGGGGTGTAGGACATCAGGGTGTCACCTCACAAAAATGGGGGATGCTACCCAGTGCCCTGCAGGCTGGTGTCCCCCTACACTGAAATCACTCCACGTGCTGTGGCACTAGAGATGGGTGCTGTGCAGCCCTGGGGCAGGGGGTGTGTGGTGTCACACATGGCTCCCCGAAAGACACTGTGCCCCTGTGTGCCAGAGGCAGCGCAGTCCTGCAAGTGTGTGTGTGCTCCTGGGAGCCAAAATAGTGAGGCTGTGTGGGAGGGAGGATGGTTCTGACTCACCCACTGCTCCAAAACACCCTTTGCTCTGGAGGAATGGGTGATGTTTCCTCTGCTCCTTGTTTAACAAAGGCTTTGAACAGGTCTCCCCCACCCCAAACCTGCAGCAAGCATCTTGCCAGTGGTGCAGTAAGCGATAAGAGCCTGCATGTCCCACAGCGTGGCACAATTTTGTAGTGAAAAGAGGAGCATCAGGGCACACCAGAATGCTGCTGCTTGGCTCTTGAAATGTTTGGGGTTTCTCCCCAAAACAGCACCTCTCTCTCTCCAAACACCTTCAGCGACTTGGCCGAGGTCACAGTGATGCAGCTGGACAGGGCGTTTCTGCTTCTCCTCGCAGCCCCTGCGTGGATGTAACCTGCTCTGTGACATGAGAGCAATGACAAGTTAACACGACACTGTGAAAATGTAACATCTCGCATCCTTGCCAAGGACCTCACCCTGGCCAAAGGAAACACACAGCTCAATACAGCATGTATGCCCTCAGATCTCACAGGATCACAGGGGTTGGAAGGGACCTCAAGAGCTCATCGCGTCCACCCCCCTGCCAAAGCAGCTCCCCAGCTCATATTGCACAGGTCGGTGTCCAGATGGGGCTGGAATATCTCCAGAGAAGGAGACTCCACACCCCCTGGGCAGCCTGTCCCAGGGCTCCCTCACCCTCACAGGGGAAAAGTTCTTCCACATGTTGGTGCAGAACTTTCTATACTCTTAACTTGCAGCCATTGCCCCTTGTCCTGTCCCCACAGACCACTGAAAAGGGGCTGGCCATTTCCCCCTGCATCCCATACTTCAGATACTGATAAAACTTGATCAGATCCCCTCTCAGGCTTCTTTTCTTAAGGCTGAACAGTCCCATCTCACTCAGCCTTTCCTCACAGGGAAGGAATTAAAGGCTCCAGGCCTTTAATTGTCTCCGTACCCTCCTCTGGACTCTCTCCAGGAGTTCCCTGGCTTTTTTATACCAGGGAGCCCAGAACTGGACACAATACTCCAGATGGGGCCTGAGCAGGGTAGAGCAGAGAGGGAGCTCAAAGTACTGATATAGCTGTGCCAGGCAGGTATCATTACATATGGGTCAGTACCGGTCCTGATGCAGAGCAGGCTTCCGTGAGGACTCACAGTGAGTGTGATAGGGAAGTACATGGTCCTTGGCTGCCAGGTGGCAACAGCGAAGTTAAAAATTCCTGAAATGATGGGAAATAAGCTCTATGCTTTGTCCAGTGCAGGAGACCAGTATTGTAACTGGAGAGTGGAGGAGAGTTCCCATCGCACTGAGAGCATCCAACCAGGACAGGACATCCTGGCACTGAACAGCGAGTTGCCTGGGTTGACTGGCTGCCGTTCTCTGGGGCATCGATGGCCCAAACAGCCTCACCAGCGATCTCTCCTTGCACAGGTGGGCTGGCCTTGCCAGGGTGCAGACATGGTCCCCGAGTATGGGGGTCTCATGGGGATGCCCACTTCAACCTTCACGCAGGGCAGGTGTCCCTCCGCAGCCCCTCCTAACAAAAGCAAAGCGAAGTCACCACCCTGCTTACCTCAGTCACCACAAAGCTTGCCCCTGAGCTACTCTGCTCACCCACCAACCTCTTCCTTCCCTGCAAGCCTCCTGCATTTTCTTTATGGAAAGGTCTCTTTTTTTTATGAAAACAGTTAGCAAAATATCTCTTCATACGTCCTTCTTTTTTACATTGCTTTCCTCCTCTGATTCTACCCAATTAGCCTGTCACAGATAAGCTGTATTTCTCCTTCTAAAAGAGAGACAGTACTTACTGTTGACTCCACACTTGCCACCTGTATTTTCTCTGTTGTGAGGACTTTTTTGTGTGTGTTTTGTTGGAGGGATTTTGGGGCTCCCTGCCTCCAATGGCTCCGTATCGGGACTGCTCGGCTTGTTTACCCATCTCCAGTTCTGAAAGTTGACACTGTGCTGGAAGAATCATAGAATGGCATGGGTTAGAAGAGACCCCAAGGATCATAGAGTTCCAACCCGCCTGCCACAGACACCAACCTCCAGGCCTGGAGCTACACAAGGTTGCCCAGGGCCCCAGCCAACCTGGCCTTGAACCCCTTCAGTGATGGGGCATCCACCCCTTCTCTGGGCAGCCTGTTCCAGCACCTCACCACTCTCTCTGTAAAAAACTTCCCCCTAATATCTAATTTAAACCTTCCTTAGCTTTAATCCATTCCTCTTGTCCTGCTATTGCCTTCCCTTTTAAAAAGTTGATTCCCCTCCTGTTTGTATGTTCAAACCCTCCAGTCCATCTCTCTGCCCGTTGTGGCATGCTAACTTCCCTGCTCTCACTTTTGGCACTCCAGTACAGCAGCAACCCAATAATATGGTCATTTTCACACAACTTCGAACCGAGCATCTTTATTAGCAGGTGCTAAATTGCTGCTCCAGCTGCTGAATGGTAACAATTAACTCAATTAACATCTAAACAGATGTAATTTTTGAGGAAACGAACAACATTAATAACCACCAAAAGGGGAAAAAGGCTGCAATTACAAATGTGGAAAAAATCATGCACAGCTACAGACAGGCGTGTGCTGTTTCCAGCGTCCCCTGGAGAGCTGTTAGCACAGGGCCCTTTCTCCGAGCGCTGGCAGTACGTGCAGCTCATAATATGCCTCGGCCTTGCTGCTGCAGCTGAGGCTGTATCCGCGATGGATGTGGCACAGCCTGTCTCTGCAGAAAAGGTTTAAGAGGCACGGGCTCTGCTTGTCATTCAGAGGCCCCATGTATGTTGCAAATGCAGAGGGATCAACCCCTTTCTGGCACAGAAAAAAAGCCCAGAACTTGGCCAGAACAGCACACCAAACCACACTGCAAACTGTGTGCTTGAGGACATGTAGATGGCCAACAAATGAATGTTGTCTTCTGTCTCCCTGCTTCCTGGCTGGTGGTGGGATATGATGAGGAGGTACTGGATGTGCAGATGTGTGGCTGGATGAGTTGAACCCAGGCAATCTGTTACCCAGCAGTCCCACTCTGCAGTTTATAACCTGAAACATCCCCACGGGCCCGAGCCTTTTGGTGCCTGCTCCATCTGACAGGCCTGGAGGTAACCTTCTGAGCACTAAACCACGCTGGGCACACCACGGCCACCTAAATTCATCAGCGTGCCAGCTTCATCTTTGTGGAGCCACAGCCTCTCCTGCAGAAAAGGCATTCATTAAAGAAACCAGTCAAAAGCTACAAAGACACACAATAAAACCTCCCAAACCCAAGGCTTCCGCATTGCTTTAGCTCCAGCCTGGTGACCCTTGTCTACCAGGAGTGACCTCCTGTCCGAGCTCCATGCAGCACACAGGGACACCTAATGGCAAAAGAACAACACTGCGAACATTGCAACCTAAAAACATGGTACAAATACTAGTGAGAAATCCAATTTCCAGCCTGAGCTATTGGCTGTGACCTTGCTCATGCCCTCCCAGGTCCTGCTCACGTTCACAGGAGGAGACTTCCCTGTCCCAGACATTCACAGGGAGGAAGTGTCACTGCTTTCTATCTGCCTTTGTTTTTGTGTCTGCAGCTATCCCCCAAAAGCACAAGGCTTCAAACTGCCATCCCAGCGTGTTCTGGTTGTCAGACAACAGCTTTCTCTGAGAAGAGGTTTTCAGCTGGGGAAGCTGAGCAGACAGCACAGCACTGAGGCCCTGGCAGCTTGCCTGCATTGTGCCCGGGGTTGGATGCCATCTCCCTGGCAGTGCCACGGAGGCACCGCGTCTCCTGGGCTGAGGGCAGGGCAGGAGAAGATGCCTTGGGTGTGGTCTCAGGGCACTAGAGGCCTTCTTTGGAGGAGATGTCTAGGGATGCTCTCTGGTAGCCCCATATTGGTCATCAGCCCTAGAAAAATACCCCCATGCCCAGCTCCCCTTGCTGCGGCCATTCATGGATCCCTTTTCCCCAGACAGGTCTTTGCCTGCAAGCTGTGCTCTCTCCAAGAAAGGGACAGGACCCCTTCCCTTGGATCCTCAGTGCCCAGGATCAGGGCAGCAAGACAGTGGGAACACCAGCAAGAGCTGGAGGGATAAAAGGTCCCAAGTGAGCCAAGGAGCAGGATGACCAGTTGCTAGAGATGCCCAGGGAAGAAAATTCAAGCTGCTGAGCAGGAAAAACACACAGGGATGCTCCCAGTTGTGGGGTGCACTGAGGCTGTGGGCTCTCCTGGGCACTTCAGCTTGGAGGACGCAAACACTGCACCCCAGGACTTCCACGGCACCTCCAAAAGTGCTGCTGGAAGAGAGCATGCCCAGCCCTGACAGACCCTGTGGGGTTCAGGGGATACATGCTTGGGCCAGTCCCGGTGGGCAGATACTCTAAGTGCAGACCTCTGTTAGCTTTAATGTTCAGATTAAATTTTAAAGAGCATTTAATTGGCAATCACTCTGCTATTTCCATTTATTCGCCCTCCATTCGCTGTGTTTGCTGTAAGCTCCCAGGTAGGAGGCTTTTCCCCAGGCCAGGGACAGACACACACACAGTTTGCTCCTGACCATGATCTCCAGCCATCAGGAGCAAAGAAAGCGGATGGGTCTCCACTTGAACCCATGTCTCTCCTTGTCGGTGACTGGAGAAGTCCTGGGTTGATTCAAGAGGGACTTAGCATGATTTAGTGTTTTTTTTAAAGGTCACTTGTTTACATACAGCTGTCCTCATTCCAGCTGTCAGCACGGAGGAAGTCAAAAATCTAAACTAGTGTTTTCCTGCATTCATCTTCATTGCATTCAGGGGGCAAATAAAATATCTGAAAGCTCCCCCTACAAAATTCTCTGTGCCAGGACAAGCAAGAATGTTCCCTTTTTGTCTCAGCCAATTCTTAACATTCTGTAATTGGCATTTAGGTTTCTAAAGGAGGTATACCCCGAGCATTCTTGAAAGGAGATGCAGTGGCAATGGCATGATCCACTGATGCTCTTCTCAACACGGGATTTTGTCCTGTTAATACCTCCACACGAAAAGGCTCTGCTTTGACTAAACAGCATCTTTCAAGGGCAAGTGACTTCACAGAAAAAGTTTGTGTCTAATTAAAATCTCTCTAAAAGAGCTGGATGGGTTTATTTCTTTCACCCTCACATGAGTTTCTCTCTGTCTCATGGCAGGAGGGATGCGATCTCTGGAGCAGTGCGCTCGGTCACGTAGCCTGCGTCACATCTGGCTGTTGACGAGGCTTCCCCGCTCCTCCTGCCATCCTCTCTTTCAATTTTCAATTGGCTGTAATGAAGAGGCCCACTGGAAACAAAGCAAACTTGGGGATAAGAACACTCACTGCACCAGGTTTGGTGAGGCAGCAGCTTAACCCAGGAGCTGCTCTGGAAAAGGTGGCTAGAAGGTCATAGAATCATAGAATAAATCACAGGGGTTGGAAGGGACCTCCAGAGCCCATCAGGTCCAGCCCCCTGCCAAAGCAGCTCCCCAGCTCATATTGCACAGGTCGGCGTCCAGACGGGGCTGGAATCTCTCCAGAGAAGGAGACTCCACACCCCCCTGGGCAGCCTGTCCCAGGGCTCCCTCACCCTCACTGGGGAAAAGTTCTGCAGTATGTTTGTGCGGAACTTCCTATCCTCTAACTTGCAGCCATTGCCCCTTGTCCTGTCTCCACAGACCACTGAAAAGGGGCTGGCCATTTCCCCCTGCATCCCATACTCCAGCTATTGATAAACATTAATAAGGTCCCCCCTTAGTCTTCTTTTCTCCAGGCTGAACAGCCCCAGCTCACTCAGCCTTTCCTCACAGGGGAGATGCTCCAGGCCCTTCATCATCTCCATAGCCTCCTCTGGACTCTCTCCAGGACATCCCTGTCTTTTTATCCCAGAGAGCCCAGAACTGGACACAGTACTCCAGGTGGGGCCTGAGCAGGGCAGAGCAGAGGGGGAGGATCCCCTCCTTTGACCTGCTGGCCACACTCCTCTTGATGCACCCCAAGATCCCATTGGCTCTCTTAGTCACCAGCTAAGATATTCAAGACCTTTGCCGATGCAAATAGTGACATTGGTCTCCATTTAATCTTTATTTACTCTCCTGTTCAGCGTAAGTGGTACAGGCTGGGCAAGACCATGCACACACAAGCTGTGCTTCTGCAGCAGCGCCCTGATGTTAAGGGATGCTCTCCTGATTTTTGAGACAACGTGCAGCAAAAGCATCTCTTGGTGCCTGTTGTTCTCCAGGTTTTTTTGCTTCTGTCCCCATTGGCAGTAGCCCAGTGATCTGGGTGATGACAGCTGAGTAATTATTTATCACCAGTCAATATTTGGTAGGGGATTATCTGGCCACAGGAAGATGATAATTTCCTTCTGGATAGGAAGATGGAAGTTTACAGCACCTTAACGCTACTCCAGGGTCATCGATTTGAGGGGACGGCTTATGTTCTCCTGGCAATCAGGGTTGCTGTCAAGGCTCCCCAGGGCAGGCAGCAGCCTTCCCCCAGGCGTGGAGCCTGGTGAACCCCACAGCATTGCCCGATTCTATTCCCACTGGTGTATTTACTAACATGGGTGGGGTGGGCTGAAAAAAAAAAAGGGCAGCTGTTCTCCTATCTCCTGAAGATGTGTTTTAACAAGACAGAACGGCATTCAGGGTTTAGGTTTTGCTGAGGACAAAGAACAGAAGCAGTGCTTGAGGGGAGTCTCCCCGGTGGTCCCACAGGCGGGAGGTGCAGCATCACCCCTGGCGTGGGCTGTGTCCAGCCATGGTGCGTGTGTTCACTGCCACGGCACCCCAGGCTCGGCCAGCCAGCTGGGAAAAAAGACAGAAATAAAAGTCAGCAGGGCAGCCCTTTTGGCTGGATAATCCAATCCAGGCTGCTGATAGAGTATGGACACCCCCTCAAAACCTCCATGCCATGTCTCAGCAGCTTGTGCTGGTCTTAAACCCCACATGTGCCACAGTGCCGCGTGGCCTGAGCCTGTGCCCAGCCAGCGCAGGTGGGTTTTCCACCCATCCATGTGTGGGCTGCAGCTGGTCCTGGTGTGCTTCCCTGGGCAGCAAAGAGGGTATGGTGGGGTGTGGGCTCTGAAAGAGGCTCTGTTTTATCTCCCCATGCCAGCTGTGCCCCATCCCATCCCTCCTGTGGGCACCAGGGTGCTCCTGAGCCCGTTCCCCACGAGCAGGGGACCACAACTTTCTGAGATAGTGCCTGGCTCCCATCCTTCGAGCTCTTTGATCCTGATGGTCTCAGCCCACTGCCCTCAGGTCTTGCTGCCCACATGCCCAAGAAACACCCAGGTTCCTGCCCAGTCCCCCAGCAAACCTGTTTACAGAGGGGCATCCCGAAGAGCTGCTGTGCTCCAGACCTGTCACCTCTTGGGCCTCAGCCAGGGCTGCCCAAGGATGCAGGAGCATGTCCAACCACACCCGCTCCTCCAACAGGATACTTTGGGAAGGCTCTGCGCCTCCTCGCACGCCCTGTGTCCTGGAGAGGCTCGTGGTGATGTTGGGAAGCCAGGATGCACGACGCCATCTGCAACAATTATGCTCATGCTGTTAGGGCCGTTGGTCCTATGAAAAGAGCCTTTCAAGTAGGGCAGAGTCTGGGCAATCTCCTCTGCGTTTGTAGGCTTGAAGTGCGTGCCTGTTCCCTAATGAGGTTTATTCATGTCAGTGTTTCTCGTTAGGATGTGCAGTATCTGGATAAAATAACCCTGTCCCTCAGTGGGGAGTCTCCAGCACAGTGGTCTACACAAATACAATAACAAAACTCCGTTGCTTTTTCAAGCAATAATGGAAGTCATTCAGGATATGAGCCAATTCCCATCTCTTTTAGCATCCACTCGGTCTCTACTCCAAAGCTTTTTGGAAACTCTTAACTGGTAGCTTTGAAGCATTTTGGAAAAAAAAATGGTTTCCCCTCTTCATTGATGTGCTGTCTCTTTATTCTGCCAAAACCCACACTTTTTTTTGCCAAAATAAAAACCCACTGGTGTATGAAAGCAGAGCTCATCCTCCAGGGAGGGGAGAGCTAGCAAGTAAGAGCTGACAGAAATAGAAAAGCTTCCAGGAAATAATATCTTCAGTGCTGTTTTATCTGCTTCATCATACTGCAGTCAGAAGAGATTTTTACCGGGGTCCATATGAGCCAAATTAAAGCTTTCTAATTTTCACAGACCTCTCCAGAAAATCCGGCGCAAGCGAAGGTCACAGAGATCTCATGGGGACCGTGTTGCCCGCTGCAGTTTCGGCAGCCCTCTTCTCATGGCCATGGCAAGTCTGGCTGAGGTTTACTATGCCATGTTGTGTGGCTTATGCCAAGTCCCACGTTGTCCTCAAGGGTGCAGAGACATCAGGCACGGCAAGAAATTTGCCAGCCATTTGTAGTTTGTTAGGGAGGGACGACGGACCTTGCTGGTGAGTTTTGCAGGCAAGAGATGGTAGGATTGGTCTGACTGGGAGGAAATTAATGGCTAAAAAAGCAAACACACTCTCCAAACACACTCTCCAGCTCTGAAAAGCCCCCAAGGGTCACTCAACGTGCAGCACTGTAGAGATTTCTTCACCGAGGGGGCAAAAAGGACCCCACACAACAATCTCATCTATGGGGCAGGGCCACCTCCCTGGTGACTTGAGGACGCCGCACAACCGCAGTCCCACTTTCCCACGGGTTTTGCTGAAATGCCTCCCTTCCCACCATGCTTGAGGTCTCTGGATGCGACAAGCAGGCAGGGCGCCTCTTCCCAGACAGATGTTTGGGAGGTGTTTGTGATCAGATCCATCCCAGCGGTGTTTTCCAAAAGCAAAGCCATTCCAAACCCGGGGAGGGTTTTGCCTCTGAGTGCACATTGCAAGAAAGAATGGTTAAAAAAAACCACCTACCCCAAACCAACCCCAACCCACCTTACTTTTAGCCAGGCCCCTGCTGAGGTTACAGAGGTGACTGAGCAGAGCCAAGGGGGCACTTGCTGCCCTCCTGCCCTGATGTGCAGCCGGGTGGCACTAGCGCAGGTCCATGCAACACAGAGACATCCCTGTCAGACCAGCAAGGGAGCCACGTCTCCAAGTCCCCTGATGCCAGACCAGCATCTCCCAAGCTCAAGAAATCTCCAGGTCCCAACCTCGGTTTTCAATTAATCCTTCCCGCAGGGAAGCCCACAGGTTTCAAGCTTCTCCCTGAGCAGGGACCAAGCAAAAAAACCTGACAAGTCTGGCTTACAAATGATGCTGGCTTGATTTTGCAAGGTCCCATGCGCGCACCCCGCAATCAGCCTTTGGTGGGGGGGATGCACCACACACACCCCCCCTCCCCCGCCTCCAGCCTTGCAGGCATAGCAGGCGCCCACACTGGAAGATGCTCTTTGGGGAGATCAGCAGCAGGTCGGGCTGCAAGAGTCCCACTAGGACACGTGTGTTCCTTTATGGGTCCAAAGGGAACATTTCTCATTATCTCTTCTCGCAATTTAATTAATCTGCGTTCAGTAATGAACCTTGAAATTTCAATTAAAAACATCATTACTAATCAGGACAGGATTCAAAACAGTCAAGGGGCTCTCCATAGCTTTCCAGTGGCAGGAAGTGTGGGTTCAGGCTAGGATTTGTGTGCTCTGATCTCTTTATTTTGGACACGGATCCACGACGTTTTAACACTCCCACATGTCTCTCCCCCCCCACCATCCTGGCAAACCCTGGCACAAGCCGTACATCTTGAATTTCCTTCAGGATTCTGCTTTCAACAGGAAAAAAAAGAACCCACAAGCCTCCCAAATCGACCAGAAAAAGGGGAAGTCACCAAAAAAAAACCACCCCCAAAAATAATCACCGTATCATTATCAGCGCTGCCGCCCGCCGGTATTCCTCCTGCCAGAAGCCGTGCGTCTGCCTGCGCTGTGTCCGGTGATTAAAACCGTGCCAAGGGAGGTCTGTGTATCCTCAGCCTCAGCATCGCCGAGCCGCGCTGTCTGGCACTAAATCAGAGAAGCCACAGAATGCAAGCTCTGCCCCCAGTAATGTCAGTATAACCTGACCCAAAAGAGGCATAACTCCCCCCCTTGCCTCCCTGTGCCCAAAAAAAGAGGCTGGCTGTGGCTGATCATGCCCTGCTGCTCCACACGCCAGGAAGCCCTAGAAAATTATTGTACTTCTAGAGCCAGCACTTAGAATTCACTTCGGTGGCTGCGAACCCTGTGGGCACAGGGTCACTGAGTAAAAGCTGTTTTGGGGTCAGAAACGCGGGGAAGGCTTATCTGAGAAAAAATAGCAAAGGTGAGCAAGGTAGGAAGGGGCAAAAGAGAAACAAAGCCTGCCCATATAACCCAAGATGCCCATGTCCGTTACAAAAACTGAAAGAATAATAGCTATATTCACTGGAAGAGAATAAAATGGAGATTTGGGGATTTTTTCCAGAGGACAGCTATACCTCTGGAAAGGTTTTTAGGTGTATCAGGAAGGCTTAGTGGGCAGGGGACATGGAAATGCCAAATGGCCCAGCAGTGCACCCTGCAAAGGGAAAAATAGGCAGAGGAAGGCAAAGTCGTATTTTTTTAATCAGATCCCCCAACGTTCAGACTGTAGTTTTCAAGCCTGGGCATCCAGAAATGTGCTTTGGGGGTTTTGGGGTTGGTTTTGGGTTTTTTTTTTTCATTCCCAAACAATGCAACGTGCCTCTGTGCTTTAAATAAACTACAAGGGGGCGTTTTGCAGAGCGGTCAGTGGAGCCGCACCGGGGAGGTCTCCGGAGCATTGCGTGAGCGTTACTTCCCAGACACGCGATCACATGCTGATTGCAGCCTTTTGTAAAACGCCCAGCAGATTGAATTATCCAACCCAGGAGGTATCGGTAATGACGCCTATTTTGTTTGCAGTGCTACACCAGACCCAAGCCCTTTTTGAACACTAAACTCCCATACAGCCCGTGGGATTAGCAAGGAACGGAGCTGAGAGCTCCTACAGATGTGCTGGCGATGCTTTGGCTGCCCAGAGGATGCTCCAGATCACAGAATCACAGAATCATAGGGGTTGGAAGGGACCTCAAGAGCTCATCGGGTCCACCCCCCCAGCCAAAGCAGCTCCCCAGCTCATATTGCACAGGTCGGCATCCAGACAGGGCTGGAATATCTCCAGAGAAGGAGACTCCACACCTCCCTGGGCAGCCTGTACCAGGGCTCCCTCACCCTCACTGGGGAAAAGTTCTTTCCCATGTTGGTGCAGAACTTCCTATGCTCTAACTTGCAGCCATTGCCCCTTGTCCTGTCTCCAGAGACACTGAAAAGGGGCTGGCCATCTCCCCCTGCATCCCATACTTCAGATATTGATAAACATTAATAAGGTCCCCCCTTAATAAGGTCCCTGGTCTGTGGAGCAGAGCTGCCCTGATGGGGGGCAAACAGCAGCTCCAGACTGCATTTACATCTCATCAAAACCCTGCTCTTTGGGTCCTAGTGACAAAAACACTGGGATGAGCATTGCTGATCAGTGCATCCTCTGGGAAGCTCTCATGCCCATCCCTCAGAGGCAGAGAGCACCATGGATGGAGATGGAGCATGGGTCCCTGGGAAGGCAGACATGCTGCTGAAACCAGGGCTGCCTCCAGCCTGCCAGGTCTGGAAAAGGATGGGGAGTTGGAAAGGATTTGGAACTAGATGGTCTTTAAGATCCCTTCCAACCCAAACCATTCCGTGATTTTATGAATGATGCGGCAACTCTGGACTGAGATTCTCCCACCGCTCTCGCCATGCAGCAGAGGATGTGATCCCACATTGGCATCTGAGCCTCTCTTCTCCCTTTCCGGTTTCTGCATCCTGAATTTCTGCTCTGAACCGGCTGCTCAAGAGCAACAGACACAAATTATTCCCTGAGGCACCTTCACAAATAATTCTGAACCACGGACGTGGCAGGAAGACTGAAGCTGGAGTAGAGCTCCATAAAGTGCAGGTAAAAGCCTCGTCGTCCCAGCTGCCTCTCCAAGGAGAGTGGAACCAAAAACGAGTAAATGGCAGCTCCAGAAAAAAAAAAAACCAACCCCAAAACCCTCTCATTTCATGTGCTGTTTCCAAAGCGTGGCTAGTCTACAGCTTGGATAATTAGATTTCAGCCACAGAGGCAAAAATCACAGACTAAATTATTAATCACAGATTGTTTGCCTGGTACCAAGTCAGAAAGAAGTGAGCGGTCACGAAGCCAGCGGATCAACGATGTTTCTGCAGCAGTATGAAAAGATGAGGTGCAAACACCAGAACCTACAGCTCAAAGGATGTTCCCCCCCATTGTCCGCCCTGCAGCTCCACTCCTGAAATCAGGATGGCAAGATGCCTCCTTCACATACTGGGATGACCATCACAGCCATGCTGCGGCTATATGGAAAGAGCTGAGCTCTATTCCCACCTCGCTGCCAGCAGGCGCTTCTCAAGCATCTCCCCCAAAAAAGTTACTGTGCGGCTCTTAGCTAACCACAGCCAACCACCCTTCCTCAAAGCCTGGCTGGACTCGCAGCTCAGAGATGTTCCCTGGCAAGGAGCGCTGGGGTAATTTTGTGTGGGGCCCACACCCAGGATTATGGCTTTGAAAAACGAGGAAACATGGAAGCTTGGCTCACAGGAACATAATAATTACCTGAGCAGAATAAAAAAAGGAGTCTTTTCTTTCCTGGTAGAAAGCATCTGATAAAAGCCTGAGACCAGTGGTATTTATATTAGCAGATTTTACATCCTCCTTGCGTGTACTTGGACTGCAAGATATAAATCAAAGCAGGGGTTCATTCCAAGAACAGTTTATTTTTATCTGAGAAGTATGTGCTGGCGAACCAGATATCGGTCTGTGGATTCTGTTGGTTCGGTGTGATTTACAATCGTTTCTGTTGTATTACACCGTGTTTCGCTCCGGAGTCGCTTCATTTTTCTGAGTGGTGGGGTTAGGGTTGTTTTGTTTTGTTTTGTTTCATCTAATGTACATTTCCTTACGGGTGGTTTTAGGTTTTAGCGGCTGGCTGCAGCACTGTAGCACTTTAATGCAAAGGAAGGAGGTGAAACCATGAAAACGAATTCTAAATGGGTTTGCAATCAAACGTATCCCTCTCTCAATTGATCTCTGTGAGGCGGAGAGTAGAGCAGCACGGAGTGCTTCTCAGTATAGCATTGCCCTTTAACCAGGGTGAGTACTCACCAGAGTTTGGGGACCAGCCTGCATCCCTAGAAGAGATCACAGAATCACAGGATCACAGGGGTTGGAAGGGACCTCCAGAGATCATTGGGTCCAACCCCCCTGACAAAGCAGCTCCTCAGCTCATATTGCACAGCTCGGTGTCCAGACCGGGCTGGAATATCTCCAGGGAAGGAGACTCCACACCCCCCTGGGCAGCCTGTCCCAGGGCTCCCTCACCCTCACTGGGGAAAAGTTCTTCCCCATGTTGGTGCAGAACTTCCTATACAGTAACTTGCACCCATTGCCCCTTGTCCTGTCTCTACAGACCACTGAAAAAGGCTGGCCATTTCCCCCTGCATCCCATACTTCAGATATTGATAAACATTAATAAGGTCCCCCCTTAGTCTTCTTTTCTCCAGGCTGAACAGTCCCAGCTCATTCAGCCTTTCCTCAGAGGGGAGATGCTCCAGGCCCTTCATCATCTCCATAGCCTCCTCTGGACTGTCTCCAGGAGATCCCTGGCTTTTTTATCCCAGGGAGCCCAGAACTGG
>VZTU01015583.1:53302-71109 GCA_013400835.1 Zapornia atra
CCAGGACCCCCAGGTCCTTCTCCGCAGAGCTCCCCTCCAGCAGGTCACCCCCAGCCTGTACTGATTCAAGTGGTTATTTGCATCAGGAGCAGCAGTATCAGGAAAGGAACAACCCCGAAAGCCATGCAGAAAATGGCTGTATCCACACAGTTTGCACCCAGATTTGCTTGTCATCCCATCGGCTGTCCCATGGGAGTGAGGGTTGCAATCCCTGGAGGTTGCAACTGGGGTCTGCAGGCGTTGGGGCTTGGGGGTTCTGCAAGGACAGTCACTGTCGTGGATTTTGTTGGGCTCTGCTGTTGGTGAGGATCTGTGTTCTGGCCATGGCAAGGAGAGTACACCCTGTACTGGGCTGTTCATCAGCCTAACTCCTGCGGCTGATAATTAAAGCAGGGAGAGAAAGGGGAAAGGAAAAAAAGGAAAAAAAAAAAAAAGAGAGAAAGGAAAAATCACCTTCTTTGAGATTGATGAGAATATAAACTTGGGCACTGAGATGTTCCTATCACCACCTATGAGGCCCGAGGGACAGCTTTGACTTAATGCAGAGTCGGATGTTTCTCTCGGTTATGAATTCAGAAGGTGATCTGGGGAGTTGGAAGCAGAGATGTATGACTACTTAAAGAGGAGCATGCAGGAGCCTCAGCACTGCCAACTCTGGTCTCAGTGTCTTCTTTCTACAGCAGTACCTAAATCCTGTCCGGGCTCAGGGGAGGCTGTGAGGGTCCCCCATCCTGGGCTAGCACAAGTTTTGGGAAGGGGCAAGTGAGCAACAAGGTCTGAAGCCCACATCCCCAAAGGCACATGGACAACTATAGCAGCAACAACAGGGCCTGCACCACCAGAGAGGGGTTTGCTGCCTTGTGAGGGGACTGAGATGAGTTTTGGACTGTGTCCTGGGGAGTTTGGAGCACCAAGTTTGCCCACTTCTCAGGAAAGCTGTGGAGGTATTACATCCTTCCTGCTCCTCCTTTAATTCCAACGGCCCATGGTGAAAGTCTCCATCAGGGATGCCAGAAGGAGCATGGCCCTGCTGTAACAAACATCTCATGATCCAGGAAAAAACAATGCTTGGGACTCTCCTGACCCAGACACCCTCGTGCTGTGGACAGGAGGACTCTACACCAAGGAGAGGCAAGCACCCCAGACCCCAATAGATCTAAATAAAAAAAGAAAGGCAAAATAAATGTGTATCCAGGAAGGAAAACACAAAATAGTGCCACGGAGGGTCTTCAGGAGGAAGCTTTGAAAACACGAAAAGGAAAACACCCAACCTGAAGACTTGAGATCCACTTTGGAGCAGGATTGGAGCAGAAGTTTCTGTAAGCTGCTGCTGACTTCCCATAAGAGGCAGGGCAAGCAAGGAGAGCCTAACGATTTCGGGTTTCTAACCCTCCACGGGAAACCTGTCTGCCTCTCGGAGTGATCCCCAGCTTCACTGATGAAACAGCCACATACATACATTCCAGTTAGGGTAATCTCCTGCCTTAATAATTTATGGCTGGCTTTCAGGAGAGTTTGACACTCAGAGAAGACCTGAAAGCTGCTGTACACGTTTCAATCAGCAGCGCTGATCAGTGCCTACCTTTATGAAAAAATAAAAACCAGTGAAAGCACTTTTATTAAGCTACAGGGTCAAGTAATAGCTCCTTCCAAGCTGTAGAAGTTACGTCTGGCTTATTTACACCTTTCTCTCCCCTCAAGCCCCATAATAAAAGCATTATCCTGAAAAGAAGAGAAAGAGCTCAAGCTAAAAGGAGTGCTACATGACAAATATGCTTTTAACGGCCTGGCAAAGCAGAGTGCCTCGGAGAAAGGTTGTTCTCAAGGAGCTGCCCTTCAAGGGAAATATCTCCATAGATGGTTTGCATGCCTGCTTCCATATTGCCCATCATTATTACCATCATTATATTCTTTAATTGTCCTAATTGCATTAGTGCCGGTGGATATTATTCCTGTGGGGCCTTGGATCTGCTGAGACTTTGCAGACTAACCCGGCAGGTCAGGTGGGAAGCGAGGAGGTAAGGGGAGGTGTGAGAGGACAGGATGATGTGGCCAGTGCCAGCCAGGGATGACCCAGTGTGCTGTGTCCCCTGGGCTATGGGTCAGGCAGTCTGCAGGGTCACCAAAACACTGCTCCCCAAGATCCCCCCGAACACTCCTGCTCTGACCCAACTACAGCCCGGCATGCTGTTCAAACGAAGAAAATCCTAACAGGGTGCCAGAGCTCATGGAGGTCCAGGGAGCTGCTGAGACCTACACCAGCACGAGGTCTGACACTTTACTCTCCAAGACTCATCCTTTCCTGTAAAGGGAGTCTTCTTAGCAATGCGTGGCCCTGGGAGTCAAGCAGCCAAAGCGCACGAGTGAGCCTGCACATGAGGAGCCAGCACAAAACTTGCAGCACTGCAGCCTGCCCTTGTTTGGTTACATCCATGACCACCCCTTTACAACCTAGCTAGGAGCAGCAGAGATGCTGTCAATCTCAATTAGTGCAGTGCTCCACCCGGGTGAGTGCATCAGCTCTCAAAGTTACTCAAAGGAGCAGCACCATCTCCTTCAGAGATGCATCAAAGGAAGCCCTGCCCAAGACAGCCATTAGCTAACTTGCACCAGCTCAGAACTCATACCAGAAGCCAAAACCCTTTCAAAAACTCAAGTCTTTAACATGTTATTTGCTGCAAACATGGGGATTCTCCATTACCATAAACTCCACAAAACCCATTTTGGGTTTCAGCACTGCTTTCCACCTCAGCGACACTGCTTGACACAGGGTTGGCTCAAGCTAGCTGAGTGGAAAAGCATTTAGCAAGTTAGGTTGCGATTTACCTTCCTAGAGTGTCATCAGATGTTTCTCCTTCTCCTCTATCCACACACATGAATGGACATCTCCCCTTCCTTATTAAGGATACACCTCTGCAGATGAGGTGGTGTTGGTTTCTCTCCCCTTAGCTGGGACACTCCTCTTTCCATTTTCTCACCACACCCACCCCTCTTCCTTCTACACACCTTCTCCACTTTACAAGCAGCCCTGCCTCTCCGCTAGGTTTTGTAATCCTTTATGAGCCTTGGCTGACTTAACACAACTCACAGAGATGACAGAGGAGGGACAGAGGCAAGCGCCTGACTGGGTGAAGAAAAAGTACCATAAAACAGCTTCTAGATGTTTTAGAAGCTGGTCTGAACACCCTGAAGACAACAGATGTGGTCTGACACAGCAGTGGGGCTCTGGGATCCATCTCCCAGGAGTTGGGAAAGATCTCAGGTGGCTATATGCCATTCGGAAGGACCTGGGTTGTGAAACGCGTACAGCCTACGATGGTTGCGGCCATCGGAGCGGCACAGGCGGGACCTGCACCGACAGACTTTGAAGTTCATGGGAACTCCAATATTCTCTCAGGAGGTTTTCCCCATCAAGACCAGCCTCCAAGGAGTCACTGCCTGAGGACGAATACCAAGCCCCTACAAATCTCCAAATCTCCTGGTCTCCAGGATCTTGATTATTGCCTTCTAGACCATGATTTCCACGTCAAAGTGGGATTGGCCGAAGAACCGCCTCGTGGCACCTGGATAACAGTGGCTAATTACACCAAAAAGACTCAACAAACCTCACGGTGTGGCTCTGGCTCCCTGTCACACTCACAGCCCTTTTATTTCAGGCAGCACAGAATAATCCTGCAGTCAATTACTCCCACTTTCGGCCTTTGTGCACTGCCAGATATTTCAGACAGTCGCAGAGACACTCTTAAAACCTTCTGAATGACTGCTTCAGGCTGCTGCAAGCAAACATTTAACCCAACACATGGAAAAAAAAGAATAAATCCCTCCTTTTTTCTTTTTTTTTCTTTTTTTTTTCCCCCACTGAAGAAGTTAGTGGCTGCATCTGCAATGAGGCAGGATCTGATTTTGCAAAGTACTATGACTGGAGCAGCTGTCCAGGCTAGGTATTGAGTGGGCTCAGTGCGACAGATTGATGCTGCTGAAACAGTATTTACTGGCCCTGCAGAGTTCAAGGTTTGACTAAAAGGGTCAAGTGATGCTCCTTTTTAACTTCACTGGGAGGAAAGGCAGCACCGGTGAGGTGCTGGAACAGGCTGCCCAGAGAGGGGGTGGATAGTCCCTGGAGGTGTTCAAAGACAGGTTGGATGGGGCCCTGGGCAACCTTGTGTAGATTCAGGCCTGGAGGTTGGTGGCCCTGCCTGTGGCAGGGGAGTTGGAGCTCTGTGATCCTTGGGGTCCCTTCCAACCCAGACCAGTCTATGATTCTATGAAAAGGAGCCAGGAAAGGAATTAATAGCTCAGAGGCATCCAGGGCCAGAGTGTGAAGGTGCAAAATCCTGTAGCAAGAGCTTTAATAAAACCTTGACTGTGATTTTTCCAAGCTTTCAATTATTAAATGAAGCTAAAACTATTTTAACTTCCTCTCTCAGTGAAGACGAGGAGACCCACAAAACCCACACGGGACATGCAAGGAGCAAATGTAGAGACACAAATGTGTTTTTTAGCAGAAGATGAGGCTTTAGCTGGTTGATTTAGTACCTACCCATCTGCCAAGCTGCTAGAACCCAGCAGAGATGGTGTGACCATCGCTCTATAACCAAGTTAACCAAGACAATAAACATACCTACTTTATAGCTTCCAAGTTATAGAGTCTATTTCTGTACGTCACATTCAGCATCCCGGCTCACCCTGTTAAACACCTCTACTCCACCACCTGAGCCTGTGGCAGACAGGGATGTCCCAAAGCTGGGGCATCCAAATTGTTGTTCAGTTCTCCCCCACAAGCTTAGAGTTTTTTCCCAGCAAGAAATTTCAGGAGGTCAGCAGAAAAGGAGGTCTTTTCACTTTAAAAGAAAGTGGGAAATGTCAAAGACCTTTTGAACTGGATAGAACATCCCCTTCAAAATGCCTCTTGCCATCGCTCAAGAGAAAATACAGAGGAGTCAGCTCCATGGATGTGTGTGCAGATAACCTCTCTCGCTATCAAAAGTTTCTGACTCCCACTCTGAGGCACTATTAATAGCTGTGTGCACAATTAGCAGGTTTCAGGGCAATCTACAAAAAATCATAATCCACATAAAATCGATGGGATCAGCTTTCCTGGCTGCAGCAGCAAAGGTCAGAGAGAGATCAGAGAGGCAGAAGATACGACCCCTGGGACAAGTGGCAGCAGCAGCTCCGCAGCCTGGCAATGCTCCAGGGTCCCCTCTGACCCCAGTGGATGCAGTGGGCTGTGGATGCAGAGCTGCATCTCCCCAGCAGCGTGTGCCACCCTGCTGCACGGCGATACGTGCTTCTGTGATTAAAAATGCATGGTGTCAACTGGGGCTGAGGTCCCCCCCAGCCACATATTTAATATTTTATCCATCCTAGCTCTTTGACTGGAGCAAATGTGTGAACACATTACCCACCTCTACAGCTGGCTGGTGCCCCCAAGGTGGAATGACACAATCTGACAAAGAGTCTTCTCCTTTCTTACCTCTGCAGCATCTTGCCACCAGCACATGGTGCCTGCTGACAATCGCTGCAGCCCGTGGTGTACACAAGCTCTACATGTCCAGCATTGTCACCTGCCTCAGAAATCGATTCTGGCCAATGTGAGAGGTGTGTCTGAAAGACAAGCAAGGATCCTCCCAGTGAGGACTTGCTTTTTCCTATGGAAAACCGATTTTTCCAAGCCATTGTTCGGTTCACCCTTAAGATAGTTTGGGGACTAAAAGCGTCAAAGGACTGAGTATTCATTTAAGAGATAGCAAAATTCGATCCTCAGCTAACAAAGAGCAGATCTTCTCCAAGGAACACATGTTTTTACCTTCTGTCACCTGTTTTCACCAGAAACTGCAGCATTAAAGTCCTCATGGACAGTACTATGGAGGTGGCTGACAGCTTTGCTAGAGCAGTTCTGTGCCCAGTAAATTATCCCTGGCAGGTAGGCATACGACCCGCTGCATCTCATGGCTCAGCACAAGAAGTTTCCTTCTGTAGTTATTCCAGGGATGAGCTCTGCAGATTTGGCTCAGAAGAGCCTTGGGACTTCATGTGCTTTGAATTCCCTTCACAGTACTTTCTGTCTTGCATCCTTAGGTCATAAACTGGATCGTACAGGCAGCATGTGATCTTAATTTTGCTCCGTTTGAGATCACAACGTGTGATCTAATACCAGCAGGCCCTCGTGGGTGCCAGGCATGCCTGGTCACAGCGTGCTAACCAAAGAAGTCTGGGCTTGCAGCCGGACCAGGCATCGGGGTAGCACCAGAACACGTGTGGTCAGACCTTGGGGTGAGGCAACCTGCTCCCACAGGCCAGGTTATTTCTACTGCCTTGCCAAACTCTGGCTAGCTCACTCTGCCATTGTGGACACTCAGCATTCAGGGGAGAGTTGTGAGCATCAGCATGGGAAAGGTGAGTGGAGATCCTCTTCTGCCTCTTTGAATCTCTGCTTGCCCAAGATGGGGAGATGGAGACTCAGATCTTGGGCAGGAATGAAAAGGAAGGCAGTAAGGCAGCTCATCAGTAGTCTCTCCAGCTAGCTAGCTAGCTAGCTTCAGGGTGTATGCTGTTGTGCTCCAGATTGGAGCTTCTTCCCAACGCGCTTGGCATCGGGTGTGGAGGTGGAGGGAGCGGGGGCGAGAACGCCTCCGGGATCCAGATGAAAGAGGATGGAGTTCAGCCCACGCTCTGTTTGGAGTCCATCAGAGACATCCTTTTGTGCAAGTTAAAAAAAAAAAAAAGAAAAGAAAAAAAAAAGGGGGAAAATAAAGAGGAAAGTGTATTTAAAAAAAGATAAGTGTTTCAGAAATGCCTTTTCCTCCCCCTCTAGGATGGCTGCGATGGGCCTGCCCACCACGTCCCAGCAATTTAAACGGCTCATTGCATCTGGGGCCGTGCAGGAACTCACCCTGCCAGTGCTTCCTTCCGGGCAGAATTTCCCTTTACAAATGTCACAGAAGAAATCGTTTCCCTGAGAGCTTTATCGCTGATTTGACACTGAAAGCCTGGCATCTGTGTTTTTCAGGGCTGGGGGGTGGGAGGGGGATGTGTGTCATTGGAAATGAGGTGAAAGACCAGAAGCAGGGAAGAAAAGGCTCCACCTAGCAAACGCACCAGGACTGGATATTTGCAAGGCAGGTGAGGATTCCTCGAGTTTCTTTCTCACCTTGCAAGCAGCAGAGGAGTAAATTGGTTAGACCCCCAGGTTTTTACAGCCATAGAGGCCAAAACATTTCCCAGCCATGTCACCTCCAAGCATTTTGAAGGCAGCCCACGCTTGTGCAGATCTGTTCTTGACCAAGGATCTGCTTGCGCCCTGTTGATAACCGGGTGCTGAGTTTTGGTTGGAATGCTCCATTTCTGTGCTCCAGTCACACTGTGCACACCCTCCTCTTTCTAAACCTTTCATCTTCCAACCCTTTCAAATAGGCCACTTTCCATACAAGTATCTCGGCACTGCTGAGTCCACACCTCGAGTGCTGTGTCCAGTTCTGGGCTCCTCACCATAAGAAGGACATGGAGGTCCTGGAGTGAGTCCAGAGAAGGGCAACCAGGTTGGGGAAGGGGCTGGAGGGAAAATCCTATGAGGAATGGCTGAGGGAGCTGGGGGTGTTCAGCCTGGAGAAGGGGAGGCTGAGGGGAGACCTTCTCCCCACCTCCACTGACCTGCCAGGAGGGCACAGAGAGGTGGGTGATGGTCTCTTCAGCCAGGGGACAGGAGATGGGACAAGAGGCAATGGGCTCAAGCTGGGCCAGGGCAGGGTCACCTCAGATGTGAGGAAGAAGTTCTTCCCTGAAAGAAGGGCCTGGCCCAGGCTGCGCAGGGAGGGGGGCTGAGTCCCCACCCCTGGGTGTGTTTAGTGGACAGGGAGATGAGGTGCTCAGAGATACGGGTTAGGACAGGACAGGAATGGTTGGACTTGATGATCTTAAAGGGCTTTTCCAATCTTATCATTCCATGATTCTGTGATTCTGATCTCCATCCCTTTCCAGCAAAAATACATAAACCTGCCGACTAATGAGCAATTAATGCATCAGAATGCTACAGTTGACTCTTTTTACATCATAATTACTCACAACAAAATGCACATTACCCACCTCCATTTGAAAAGCATGTTGTTATCTCCTTTTCTGCTGCATGGTGGCTTTTTTTTAGGTGAACAATGCAAGCTCAGCCTCATTTCTGACCTTGACATGCGTGTCTCAATCAAGCTTTGCATGAGAGAAGCGACCCGCAATCAGAGTGAGCAGATGCTTATTCCCCAACCAGAAGGAATTATCAGGAGGGACTTGAGCCTTTGATACTTGGAATAAATTGTCAAGCAGAAAGTCAAATACAGAAATGCCCATGGAGAGCATGGCTTTCCATGACAGCAGCCTTTCTTTGTCAAAGGCAAGGACCTTACAGTTTGCTTTCATTGTTTTATGCATTTTCCTGGTGTTGTAATTGAACACGGCAGCACCAAGCGCTGTGACAGCTGCTGCCTTCCTTCAGGACGTGATGGGAGGCTCTGGTTGAGCATAGGCCATTAGGATGCATGCAGAGGATGGAAAGGGGAAAAATAGGTTCCCTTGCTTGCTTTTCGGGTTTGACTGGTCACAGGAAGTCAACGGCAAACTTCCAAGCACTCTCGTTTCATATGCTTCATTATGTGGCCTATAATGTAAAAAAACAGCATGGTAGAGAATGAAAGGAGTAACAGGAGAGACCAGAGGCCTAGCAGAGATCAGGCTTATTCAAGTGGCCTTTTGGTTTTCCCATAATTTGGCTGTTCATTGTTTAAGCACTTCGGCATAGTCGCAGTGTGCCCTGTTGGAATAACAACCTCTCCCATGGAGAGAGAGACTCACACCGCAGCAGGTTTGCTGGAGGAGGGGACTGTGACGCCATGGGGGACCAGGCTGGAGCAGTCTGGGCCTGAAGGTCTGAACCCCTTAGCAGTGACCCACGCTGGGACAGCTGGGGAAGAGCTGAAGCCCCATGGGAAAGGACTCACACTGGAGAAGTTCGTGGAGAACTGTCTGCCATGGGTTGGACCCCATGGTGCAGCAGGGGAAGGGGGTGAGGAGTCCAACCCTGAGGAGGAAAGACCAGCAGAGACAGCATGGGATGGACTCGCCCCAACCTTCATCCCTCTCCCTGTGTGCCATTGGGGGAGAAGGAAGAGAAATGGGGAGTAAGTTTGAGGGAAGGTGGGAGTGAAGGGAGGGGTGGGGGGAGAAGGGTTAAGATTTGAGTTTATTTCCCATTGTCCTACTCTGATTTGACTGATGATAAATTAAATTAATTTTCCTGAATTGAGTCTGTTCTGCCCATGACTGTAACTGCTGAGTGATCTCTCCCTGTCCTTATCTCGACCCACAAACCTTTCCTTCCATCTTCTCTCCCCTGTCCAGCTGAGGGGGCAGTGAGGGGGAGGCTCTGGGGGGCACCTGCCCCCCAGCCAGGGTCAGCCCACCACAAGGTGAAAGAGGAATAAGCATCTCTACTCACCAGTGCGTCCTTCCACAGATCCTGCAGCAGATCCTGCATGGGCAAGGTGGACCCATGCAAAGAGGGACCTCCCCTTCATTTTCATATCACAGGGGAGGCTCGCAGATCTTGGTGCCAACGTCTCAGGTGTCCGCAGATGTGCACAGCCACCAGCATGTCTGGTGGTGTTGACTGATGTGTTCAGGGTTACCCACACAGACATGTGGACACAGAGAAATGTAATAGGAGCTGAATTTTTGGGAAACCATTCCATGCTTCAGACCCACACCACAAGGAAGCCTCTCCAGTCGCTAACAGATGTTTCACTGATGGAAAGCCATTGAGAGAAAGCAGGGCATCACACAGTCCTCTCTGAGGATCTCATCTGCAGTGGAAAATAAGAGGAACAAATGTTCTCCCTCATTAGGCTCCAGCACAAATTGCCCCCACATAGCCGCTGTAGTCTCAGATGAACTGCTATTCCTCCCCTTCACAGTGCCCCCTCCTCCTGCAGCGCTCTCCTTAAATGTTCCCAAAGCCACACTGCGCTGTAGGAGCCAGCTATACCTTTGCAACAGACCAGGGAAAGCCATAGCTACTGCAGCTAAAGCTGGCCCTGGTGCTCTACATTCGTCTGGAGGTTTGAGTAAATGATTATTTCCTTTCCAGCCTGAGGCAGAAATGTGTTAACATGCAGAGCAGTGGGAACATCTCTGATGGCCCCTTTCCAGCCTTGTTTTGAGAGTGAAGTAAGCTACAGGTGAGCAGCTTGGTGTCTTCTTGCTGAGGGCTGACAGTATTTTGAGTCATGACTCCAATTTATACGGTAGAAAAAGGAGAATTGTCCTGTGACTCTGGATCCCAGACTGGAAATGTCCATTACAACCCAAGAGAAACACAACAGCGAATCTGGATGTCCTCTGTTGAGTACAGAATAGGAACTTGTGAAGATGAAATGTGGAATCGTGGTAGCCCCTTTTTACCCTGGAAAAACACCCAGGGCATGTGTTCCAGTGGTATAAATGGCCCTGCAATGCCTTGGGATAACTTCACCACCAACTCAAGGGGCAACATCCCTGGTTATCAAATTCAGCAGGTGTTTTCCAACACGGGGCGTGAGAAACGTTCTCTGGTTATCACTGAAGAAAGCATCAGGGCGGGCAGCAAGGAAAGGCTCATCTGGGAACGCTGGCCAGATGTTTGGGGAGGCTCTTCTGCCATCCATCGGAGCCAGAGCGAGCAGAAGCGTTTGGGAACTCATTCGCTGGCATCCACAGAAAGGTGGGACCTGCTGTAAGCTGTGCTAGAACACAGCTGGCTTGACTCCTGCAGTCTAGTGGTCTCCAAGCTCCAGTCCTAAGCCTGACCAGCTGCGGCATAGCCCGTGTTGTCCTGCTGAACTCAGAGCCCTGCAGGGCTTTCAGTGCTTCTTTCCACCAACTGAGGAGAAACCAAGGGCCTCCTGACCTTGGACTAGAGCAGCGACCTTGCAGAAGAGACAAGACTGTGACCATTGTCTGGAGGAAAGAGAAAAGGCAGAAAGAAATTATCAGGTGGGATTTTTCAGCAGGAATGAAAAGGGTGACACTTAATCTCACCTGGGGCACCTGAGGCAATGAGAAAAGCTTCCTCTCTCATCCCTGCAAAATGAGACTTTTGGAGGATGTAGGAGTAACCCAGGGCTGGAGCACTGATTCATTGAGCCAGAGAGGTGTTGAGGAGGCAGGGAAGATGTGCTGTCTCAGGTGCAGCTGGCGTGCAAGCTGGGAAAACCTGCAAGGAGACCAGCCTGTGGGACCCCCGGGGTACACCAGCAGTTTAAACACTGCAGTTTCCCAAGGAACTCTGCTTGTGGTGCCGTGCCAGTGCGCTGCCGACCCTACGGGGAGAGTAGGCTTTAAAGCACTGGATTTGTAGAGTCAGACCTCAGTCTTGGGGTGATAACTCCTGAAAAACAATCATCTGGCTTGTGAGAAACATCTCAGGCAGCATGGCTGTACCCTTCCCATCACAACAGGCCGTTGCAGTGAAGGCAGCGAGGTGCGGAGCTTAAATGTGTTACAGCCAGGGATACGTTGTGCTCTGACCACCAGCCTGAAAGGACGGTGGGTTTCCATCTACAGTATACAGGAGGAACCACAGCAGCGTGGACGATAACGCTTTCCAAAACCCCTTGATGCTCAGCAGGAGAGGTGTTGGCCTCCAAGCTGTACAGGCAGCAGAACGTGACCCTGGCAGTTTGCAATGGCTTATTAAACCCAATGAGCCTGAAAAGAGAGTGGGAAGGAGTCGTCGAGAAAACAATTCTGTTGCAAAGCCTTGATGCATCGTTGCACTTAGTTTTTGGGGAGGGCTCGATGACTCGGCGGGAGACTGGGCAGATTTCCTACAGTATTCCCCATCCGTCCCTGGTAAACACAGGGATAGAGCATCTGCTGTTATTTTGGTCCTCCAAAATAGCCCAGAAACTGCTGACTTGACTATACTCCTCTCCCATTCAGACCACTCTGGGCTTCTCTACGGCACCTTTCTACCAGGGGTCTTACAGGCATGTTTGGATACACCACAGTATCCTGAGACCCATGAAAGCGCACCGCCACAAGGTCATTGTCAGTCTGCTACAGGAGAGGCTGCTCTTCCCCTGCAGAGTCTTGGGGAGTCTGCAAATCTAAAGGGCATGGGGACAGCTGCTGTGGGGTGCAAATTCTGTGGTAAGGATTCAATGGAGAGAGAGGCTTCGCCAGCTTGTATTTCTCCCATTCATCAGGCTGGGAAATGTGACCTCTTAAAGAAAAAATTGAAAATTCAATTGCTTCTACAGAAAAAAAAGTATACAGAAAAAAAAATCCCTCCACAAACAAAATAAATCCTAGAACCATTTATTGCCATGAGCCATCATTTCAAAATGTGGGTGTTCAGCACCTGGCAGTCTATTTTTCTAAGGATATACAGCAGCACAAGGCAGGATTGGCTCCGGAGCCACTTGAAGAGAAGTGTCAGGACCAGGCTGCTATGAAAAAAGGGGTAAGAGAAAGGAGAAAATGATGAGGAAGAATGGCAGGGCGTCTAACACTTTGCATCTAATGCCTCCACATGGCTGCAAGTGCCGTGGCAATTTGGCCCTGATAACACGGATGAAGAGATGTTGCTAACATATTGCTTCCTTGTCAAATGTCTCACTGGTTTTGCAGCCAAGTCTCCTGCCAGCGAGGCCACAGCAGCGCCTCGCCGTTACTTTCATATGCAAAGAGGTTGTTAACTCAATTGCCAATAAAATTCTAGTGGGTGGAGAGGAGGACATCTGCCTGTCTAGTCCTGTGCTTGCCAACATGGTTCTTTTATTCCTCCAGAAGCCGCGAGCTCCTACTCGAGCTGGTATTTTGACAAGCATTTCTGTTTTCTTGACACAATGGGCAAAGTGGGCACAGATCTTGCATGCCACTCGTAATATGTTTTCTGTGCCGTGATTTGCATCCTTTCTGGAGGACGCCTGGCACAGCACTGCACAAAGCAGAACGAGCAGCTTGGACAGTGGGTTTAGTCTGACATGTAAATGTACCGCTTAATTATGTGCAATTGCAAGTAGGAGAATGTGAAGGGGACGCTTTGCAAGGCTGTGATGGCTGCGAGGCTCTGACGAATTTGGGTTGGGGGCGGCGGGGTGATGGAAGAGACTTTGGAGGAGGGAGAAGAAAAGAGAAAAAGCAAAAAAAAAAAAGACTGGGGACAATACTGAAGCAAATGAGTTACTGTTGTCAGGGACCACACGAAATGGCAATGACCGTTTGTGTTAATTACACAACTCTACTCTTGGCTGCTGCCAACCCCAGGGAGCGGAAGGTGCAGCCCTTTAAGGACACCTACCCAGAGCAAAGGGGGCATCTGTGCTCGTGGCACAGTGGCAAAGCTGTCCTCAAGCCCCATCAGTAGCATTGCAGTGGAAAATGAAAGCTACCAAATTATTAGAGGTGGCAGCCTGGTCGCCAGGAGTGGGGTAAGTAGACATGACCCCCAGGGCTCATGTCCTGACAACATGATCTCTTCCAGCCCTAAATTCTGGATAATTTCTGCTTTCATGGCTGAGGATGAGCTACCACCTTCGCAACCACGTGATGTGGCTGTTATCTACAAGAGGAGGCCAGGCTGCCAGAGGGATTACTGCGGGAAAGGGTTAGGCACATCAGACTGTACAGATGGTCGTAGCCAGAACCTCTCAGGTATCACACAGGGCACAATCAGCTCTCCTCCATCCTCATCTTCCCCGGGCACTCCCTGCGTGCCAACACGGCTGCCAAGCCTCATAAATTTCCCTCTCTGAGCACCGCTTGACAGAGGGGTGTCAAAAGACAGTCCAACTGCACGCTCCTATGGCTGCCCAAGGGCACAGCAGCCAGCACTGCTGCTCTGCCTTCATCCCAAAAGCAGACCCCGTCCTCTTCCTGGGATAACCACGGAGCTACAGGACAGTTAATTTCATGCCTTATAAACCAGATTCACTTCAGCACAGAAATATAACACAGAACTTTCTTATCTCTCTGGGGAATGTCTTGAGACTCAAGCTGTTTTATTATCTGGGTTAGTTTGACATCTGAGAGGAGAAGATTGCAATCTGAAATCTGGAATGGAAAGGGGGTTAGTCAATGTCATTTCCTATGTTCATAAATAAATGACCAAGAAGAGATACGTGTCACTCTGTTTTCATTTACTGGGCCGAAGGTTCATCTTTAGAACAACAGATCAGGAATGTATTGTCTTCTTAAATATCTGGAGGCTTTTAATAAGGTGCTGTGTTACTTTGACCATCTTACCATTCTGTAATTTGATTATCCAGTCTTTCCGGTTTCTTAATTGATAATTAATTTGAGTAACGTGCAAAGAATTGAAAGATGGAAGAGAGAAAGAGAAACAGATGGTTGGTCTACGCAGCTAGAAAACATTTAACAGGGGAAAAAGGAAAAAAAGTACTGCATTTGGAGCATAACAATATACTTTGTTCATCTCTAGGAAGGGACAATGGCATATGTTGTGGCTCACGTCTTCAAACTTCTGCCCCAATAAAAGACAGGAAGGAAAAAGCTATTGGGGCTGCAGCATAAAAAAGTGGGTGGGAAAACATGCAAGGAGTAGAGAGCCAGCAGACAGGCATGAGGCCTGGCATAGCCTTCCCTGGAAAAAAGAGGGATCCGGGACGAGTAATTTGTTGGAGTTCCTGTTGGTGTGGGCAATCTTCAATTGCCCACGAGTTCTCCTTTAACATGCAAAACGTTTGAAGACAGAAAGATGTAAAGCCACAACATAAGGGGGGCTCTGATTTCATTTAACTTGTGGTTGTTTGGAAGAGATCTGTGTATTTTGTGTTCTGAAATGAATTCCTCGCCTCTGAGGGAATCACAGAAAAGATCCCGCTTCAGGAAGCTGAGAACAGGGAAAAGGGCACCAAAATGCCGTGGCTTTTCTTAATACCCTGCAACATCCCTCCCTGAATCCTCACTGGCCCTCCCAGACCCTTGTTACCATCTTCAAAACTTCCACCTACTGTCAGACCTTTGGGTAGAAAGTTGTTGCCAGAGTTTCCGCAAGAGACGCCAACAACAGCTACAGCCCGTCCTCGGGATGCTGCAAGCCAGAGGCAACGGCAATAGGCTGCTTGCAGTGAGCCTCATGCTGGTTCATCCTCCTCCCACAAGAAGGACCTGGGGGACCTGTTAGATGACAGGGTGGCCATGAGCCAGCAGTGTGCCCTGGGGGCTGAGAGAGCCAATGGGATCCTGGGGGGCATCAAGAGGAGTGTGGCCAGCAGGTCACAGGAGGGGATCTCCTCCCTCTGCTCTGTCCTGCTCAGGCCCCACCGGGAGTGTTGTGTCCAGTGCTGGGCTCCCTGGGATAGAAAAGCCAGGGATCTCCTGGAGAGAGTCCAGAAGAGGCTACAGAGATGATGAAGGGCCTGGAGCATCTCCCCTGTGAGGAAAGGCTGAGTGAGCTGGGGCTGTTCAGCCTGGAGAAAAGAAGACTAAGGGGGGACCTTGTTAATGTTTATCAATATCTGGAGTATGCGATGCAGGGGGAAATGGCCAGCCCCTTTTCAGTGGTCTGTGGAGACAGGACAAGGGGCAATGGCTGCAAGTTAGAGTATAGGAAGTTCTGCACCAACAGTGGATGAACTTTTCCCCAGTGAGGGTGAGGGAGCCCTGGGACAGGCTGCCCAGGGGGGTGTGGAGTCTCCTTCTCTGGAGAGACTCCAGCCCTGTCTGGATGCCGACCTGTGCAATATGAGCTGGGGAGCTGCTTTGGCAGGGGGTTGGACCTGATGAGCTCTGGAAGTCCCTTCCAACCCCTGTGATCCTGTGGTTTCAGGCTCATGACTGGTCATATATTTTTCAAGCTGTGGCCTCTGGGTGCAGAGCTCTTCCTTCTGGTGTTTCTGGCCATCGCATGGCCAAGCCTCTGCGACAACCATGAGTTTTACGCAAGCACCCTCTCCTGGAATCTGCGGGCACCCACATATCTGCGGGCACCCACGTTTTTCAGAAGGGGTGTTGCTTACATGCGTTCATTCCTCTTTCAAGGACAGTCTCCACTTACAGGGTTGGGCGAGAGTAATGACTGAAGGTAGTTCTGTCTCCAGGAGGGTACACAAAAAATGTACTTGCACCCGCACACCTGCAGATGTCAAAGGCTTTAACTGGAGCAGCCCAAAGCACTTACATCACTGGAAAGATGAGTCTGTAGCTGACAGACAATGCGTTTTGCTCCTTGGTGGCACGATGCTAGTTTCAGACCTGAAAGCTACCTCTCAAGCACAAAAGAGGGTGCAACGAAGGGCTGCACACAACACCTGACCCAGGGTGAGCAGACCTCCACGACTACCTCCCTGAAAAGGCCTGGGGAACTCGGGCCATCGTCAATGAAAGTGGCTCTGCATTTACAGCAAAGTCCCCTCAGCAAGACAGGGTCTGTCATCTCCACTTTCTCCATTCTCTAAATCAAAACCAACCGACCCACTCTCCACCACTCCCAGTACCCTGCTAAGCATCCTTTTTACATGTGTCCTCTTTTCCTTTGCACAGACATCTCAGAGGCTTACCAGCAACCTTCAGGATGCTCAGTCTAACTCTGTGCAGCCACTGGGACATTTTCAAGGACACTGACACTTCCCAGATGGCCAAAGATTTATGGGTTTGGCCACTCGAACCAGTGCTGAAATGAAGACAAGCTCTTGAATTGAAGATGCTGTTTCCCATCTAACAAACACCTTTGCTTTTGCCAAGACACTTGTAAAGCACTGGGTATCCGTAATAACGGGGACCACAACTCTCCCTGCTCATCCCATGCCTTCAAACGCTGTATCTGCTCAGATGATGAATAGCAATAACCACAACAGCAGCTATGACACAACTACTCCTTGCACGGACTTCTTCTAGTGTTCCTGAGGAGACATGGTGCCCAAGGTCAAACAAGAGGCACAACGAGTTTTGGTAGGGCTTACAAAAATAACACCTTCCGTTTCTTCCAGTTTTCCAATCCTTCCAGCACAGTAAGGAACCAAAAAACAGTGATTAAAGAGACTCCCAGCATCCGTCAGATGCAAATGGATTGCAGCAGTTTCTAAATGGGTTAAATTTGCAGCCTGAACTGCTTGGCAGAATCTCTGAAATCATTATTCTTTTATTCATAGCAGTAATAAATAATAATAAACCTAAACATCCCAGTGGTCCCCACACCTCCCGCATCTCCCTAGATGCAGATCTCAAATATGAATAATAATTACAGCTTATCAAATCAGCCCATGATTAGAGACAACAGAAAGACATTTCATATTGTTAACTTCCTTGCACAAGAGGGGAGGAAAAAAAAAATCAGGTCATGGGGGTATTAAAAATTTATATCATAGCATTTGACTTGACTCATCTCTTAAAAAGAGGGAAAAAAAACCCAGCATGTATTATGTATTTAGGCAATTCCTTTTAAACCCTTTCTCAAACGAGCACAAGATGGGCCAATAACTTGAGAGATGGATGGCTCTATCTAGCCAGCGTGCATATTTTATATACACATGCACGTGCACACACTTAATGTGCACTCACACCTATATATAAAATCATATACAGAAAGGTATAAATCTATTTATATCTCTTAGTTGAAGACAGATGCAGAGCTAACGTTAACAAAAAAATAAATAGATCCCTACCCAGATAGCATCTTCTTTAAACCTGGCAGCCTTGGAAGGGTAACTTTTTTGCCAATTTTTTTCTGGAGTCATTGCAACCTCAGCAAAGATTGGTTCATCAGCTGCCTGTAGATGTTCGCCAGTTGGGTTGGGGGTTCCCCCCCCCCCCCCCCCCTCTCG
>VZTU01015583.1:71115-91473 GCA_013400835.1 Zapornia atra
TTGGTCATTTTTCTACCTATCTTCCCTGGTCAAAAAATACTTTGACAGAGGAGAAGGAAAGCCCTGGATTCTCACACAGCGGTTGAAGCCCAGGCGACTGGAATAAATCAAGTCAAGTGAGAGGCTAACTGTTCAAGTCCTCGCCCAGGTGAGGAGAGGAAACCAGCTACGGCTTGGATGGCATTCAGGACCCGCCTTGCTCCGTGCTCATAGAATCATAGAATCACAGACTGGTCTGGGTTGGAAGGGACCCCAAGGATCATAGAGCTCCATCCCCCTTGCCACAGGCAGGACCACCTACCTCCAGGCCTGGGTCTCATCGGACCTGCTGGGGCTGCAGATTTTCTCCTGGAGCTCTTAGAGCATGGGCAGTGCAGAACGCTCCGCACTGGGTAATTTTGTGTACACAGCCTGTGTGTAAATACACACCAGTCCTCCGGTAAGTAGGGCCAGGCTTTCTGCAGAGAGGGCTGTCTGGAAAACAAAGAAAAGGCCTTTTGTATCTGCTCTGCAAAAAAACCCAGGGGCCACAGCTGTGGTCAACAGAGGCAGCCTTGCTTTGGGCATGGGAGCTCTGCGTCCCCCCTGCTCCCCGGGCAGGTCCCATCCTGTCCTCTGAATACCCCTGTGATCCCAAGTATGTCCTCAACCACCAGCCTGGTTCAAGGGATGGATGAATGATTTCAGTCCCCGTTTGCCCAAGGCTGCCCTGATCTCGGTGCCCGCTACTGTGGGTAGAAGAAGAGGCCTCCAAAGCTCTCCGGATGCCTCCTGGTTGCTTGGCTCCTTGCTTAGCATTCTCTTCAACCCTCCACATTATAAAAACCAACCAGCATCCTCACAGTACTCGGAAAAATCCACGTGTTTCCATGTAAAAAAAAATTTAAAAAACCATTTTTGTAAGAGACACATTTCCATGTCCAAGGGTGTCAGCACCACGTCTTTCCAAAACGATGCTGGAAATCTTAGGAAGGCAAAGACCGCGGAGTGCTGCAGCAAACATCTCTGCATAACTGCCCCGGTGACAGCCTGCTGTTTTCAGGAGAGGTCAGCATATTTACATTGATGCATTAATAGGGCAGCCGCCAGAATCTCCTCTGAGATGTTTTGAAAGCATAAAAAAAGCCCCAAAAACCAATCCAACCCTCAATTTCTTTTTCAACATCTGCAGTCAATGAAAGAAGAGATGCAAATCTGCTGTCATTTGCATGCAAATTTTTTTACATCAAATCAGTGACAGAATGCACAATAAACACACTTTAAATTGAAATACTCCACGTTCACTTCCTCCTAGCCCTGCCTGCAGCTGAGATCCAATTTTCATGCACGTCTCCACACAGGTGACCATCCTCCAGCGGCTCTGAAGCCAGGAAGAGTGTGAGGAAGATGGAATTACAGAAGCAAAGTAATTGCAACCAGCTCATGACTCAAAAACCAGCTGTCATGAGAGAGTATAGATGAAGGTTCTTCAGAAATAAATGCTGTTAAAAGAGCCTGTATCTGTCTTAAACCCTAAAGCATCCTTTATGATAACTGCTAGCATTTTGATCACAGGGAAATATGATAATTGGTCGCCCTAGAGTCCACACAATCAGGAATAATAGCAAATATCTCTGTAAGACTTATTTGCTACAGGCTTTAAACAGCTCATTTGATGTACAACAACACTGCAAGGGAGGCCAGCACTCATAGCACCAGCTCACAGACAGGCAAAGGCTGTGCAGCAGGGCTAAAGGGTTTGCTCAGGCAAAGTGCAGCAGAGCTGGGAACTGAGCTGTGTTCCCCCAAGCCTTACAGTCACACTTTTCTGTCCTGTCCCCATCCCAATTCCCAGTCCCATCCATCCCCATCCCTCCCTCCCTCCATCCATCCATCCATCACCATCCCCATCTCCATCCATCCCCATTCCTATCCAGCCCATCCCCATCTGTCCCCACCCTAGACCCTCTTCCATAGGAGAGACATCCATCAGCCCATCCAAGCTCTCCACCTCCAGCCTCGCATGCCAAATCACACTGATTTTAGGATGCAGAGAGAAGTGCTTCAGAGCCCTTCTCCAGGGCTGAGCTCAGCTGCAGCTGCGTGTCCATCTCCTTGTGCCATGACTAACCTCACCGCAGCACCAGGCACGTCCCACTTTCCCTTTCACAGCTATTTTCTCCAGCCGGCGCTTCGCTTTTCCTAACGCTTGAAAGTGTTTCCTGACGTCTGACCAAAACCCTTCCCCAACGTAATTTAAACCTGCTCATTCTTGTCATATTTGGCCAGCTGAGCCTTTCTGCTGCCGATGCCATCAGCTCCCCCCCACCCTGATCCCCGCAGCACTGAGCCTCCGTCGAGCCCAGCCTGTGGCTTTTCCAGGACACACACATTCACCAAGAGGGCAAACCAAAGACAACGCTGGTAAATCAATTGGTTTGTTTATAACCCAAGGCCGGTCTGTTTCAGAGCCAGCTAGCCTTTGGATTGTAGGATGCTCTGGCACATTGCTCCCCAGTGCCGCAGGAGCAGGGCAGGTTTGCCCTGGGGCTGGTCCCGGCCAGACAGCTGGTGGTGTGGGAGCATTTACAGGTCATCTGCCTATGTCCCCACCATACAACAGCAGCAGCTGGTTGCCTGCAGCCCAGGCATGCCTGGCCGTGACTCACAAGCTATTAAAAGCCACATTTCCCCTTGCTTCACTCTACCTAAAGGTATAGATAGGCACCCAGTGACACCCGTAAAGGTTGGTGAGTTAGATCCCAGGGGAAGTTAAGCACCAGATTCACCTACCTGATAGAAATGAAATGCCTTTTGAAATCGAGCCTCAGGCACTTTGGAACTCCTTATGCAAGCTGGAACCCTCCGGTCACCCAAGCCAGGTGAGTGAAACAGAGCTGCATGCATCTTGCCTGTCCTCATTTCTGCAGGCAGCAAAGCCTAGGAGCTGGGGGGCAGCACAGGGGAAATCCTGGTGAGGATATGCATGAAGGGCCATGTCATAGCCCAGTTGTCCATCACTGCACAGGTATTTTGAGGGAAACATATCCAGTCCACCAAAAGCACTGCAGGAAAGAAAACAAACAGACATACAACAATAAAAACCAAAACCAAGCAAAAACCAAGTCTGAAAGGGTCCCAAATGTATCTGTAAAATATCTGCAGAACTCTCTGCAGAGCCTAAGAAGAAATGTCACAGACGGAGCCCGGAGGTGTGACGGAGCACTACCTGCCCGTTGGCATGTGCATGAGCTGACCTTCGGCTTCCAGAGGTGAAAAAGAGTTTGCATTTTCTATCCTAAGCCATTTACAACAGAGGACCGCTGAGCTGATGCTTTGCTGTTCTGGTGTTCCCCACTTCCCTTCCCCTTCCACCTCCAAGAAATTAAAAACACTTATGCGAGGCCACTTTATCTGATGGGTGGTGGGATAATTGGAAATACCTTGGTAGAGCTGATGTGCCCAAAGATGCGCAGCAGGAACATCTCAGAGACATACACAGACTTAACAAAATAAATATTAGGGACAAATCTAATCACTGCTTAGCCACTTCAACAGCTCTTTAGCCAGTATAAGTGACGCTGACATTTTCCCCAGTGTTTTTGCTGTTGTTTAACCCTGTGAGAGGGCAGGATCTGCAGCAAGGCCCTGCAAGTGCCCCTGGTACACCTGCGGTTAGACGTTTCCTGAATCAGCAGCATATCTGCCCGAGGTCTCCTCTGCAAACATTTGTCAGCTGCCTCTGGAAAAGCCCAGATGTTGCCAGCTGCAGGTCAGCCAGCAAATATTTCCTCCCTGGCTTATGTGCCCGTAGGCGGGAAGAATGCTATTTGTGGCAGTCTCCCACCTTTTCTGTTAAAAATAAAGTTTGAAAGCAGCTCAGGGCTTCCTGGCAAATGGAAACAGAGTGATGGCACCAAGGATTTACAGAGAAGCAGGCGGTGTCATTCTGGCACTTTGATTCTTTTTCCATTTCCCCTCACATTGGGTGGTCTAGAGAGCCATCAAGGTTCATATCCAGCACCAGGTGCAATGACCCCATGGCAGAAGACCCTTCACTTCAACCACGGAACACCAGGAGAAGTGCAGCTACTAAAAAAGCCCAGCAGAAAAAAATGTGTGTAACCCCAAGTAGAACCGGTGGCAGCATATGGAGAGATACTGTCACCCTCAGAGAGACACAGAGGTCTACCAAACGTGCCCTGCACAGGCTGAGAAGTGCATCCACGAACTCATGGCGACGTCCAGGAAAGCTGCACGGCTCCCCAAGGTGCTCCTAGGTAACAGCCAGAGCCTGAAGAGCAAACCTCCTCCCGTGGACAAGGAGACCTCCTCCCACCTGGGAATGCTGCAGCCCCATGCGTGGAGACATACTACACCTCTCCCCTTAGCACCGCCCCAACAGAGAGATCGCATCGGGGCATCAGGCTGAACTCTTGCTCTAGAAACAGCGTGCCAGTGCAGGCAGCTATTCTAGACTAGGAGGAATAGAAGCGATGCCAGTTAAACTTCCTCGTGCACAGGCAGGTTTACCTGCCTTTTTGCCTCCCGCCTAGCTTGCATTTCATGGTAAAGCTTTGAAAAAAACAGTTGCGCAACCCTATGCAGAGGCCATCACCTTGCTTGGGGATGGCATGGCTGGTTATCTGTACAAAGGCTGGGGGAAAATCCCTTGATGGGGCTGTGGAGCAATGGTGGCTGCTCCAAGAGCCTTTCCCACTCCTGATGTCCATCAGCTGCGCAGCCTGTCCCAAACATCTCTCCACAAACAGGTTTGTTGTGGTCACCAGTGGCAGGAAAGCCATCCACAGTCCCTAGTCAGATCTGCATCCCTAGTCAATGAAGCTGAACTGAGCTTATCACAGGTGGGTTCTGCCCTAGGTGAGCACCATGCAACGGGCAACACGAGCTGCTGATCCTGAGGCAAGGCTGGAAACCATTCGGTCTCCTTAAAAAAATGGGTTTGTGGAGGCTGTCTGCTATGGCACAAGGGCAGGTAGGGACAAGTGGCTCTGGAAGGTGCCTGCTAGAGGTAAAGAGAGGAAAGGATGGATTGTTTCAGCAGGGAGACAGGTAGCAGAGCGCACGAGGGGAGGTCCTGCTGGAGATGTCCGCTGGTGAAAGCACCGCTGCGAAGGGGTTGGATGGTTGATCCAGGCGAGGACAAGCCACCCTGGCAGGAAAGCACATCTGCTGTTGGGCAGTGAGTCACTGCACTGAGCATGAAAAGGAGTTCAACACATGAAGACAGATAGATGACCCCCACCCCTGCAGCTTCAGCAGAGAAAAAGTTCACCTGCCCTTTTCCAGGAAGGTGTTTTGCAGCCCCATTGCTCTCCTGTCTGGTTGTTAAAGATTCTGGGAGGACATACCTTGACATGGTGACAGACCATGGTTCCAAGGTGATCCCAGAGCACAAAGCAAGGCAACACTCATTTTTCATGCCCATAATTAGAGAAAACTTGTTAGCCAATTAGCGTTAAGCAACATTTATGTGGGGTAATAACGTTAGGGGACGGTGCTCCTAACCAAGCCAAAGATCTCTCGCCCTTGCCCGCCGCCTTGCAGCAGGAGGGACTTATTCCCAGGGGATTTAAGGACCCGATCCGAAGCCAGTCTGAACCTAAACCTGTCTGTAAGATGCCTGTGGGCTGCCGTGAGCTTTCCACTGTTGGTTTTCCAGAGCTCACTTTCCCTGCTGCTCTCTGCAGCTCAGGGCCTCTTCCCAGAGGTAAGTTTTAAGAACAACATCCCTCCACGCACGGCTTTGCTCAGCGCAACGCAGACCCCAGCCTGGGATACCTGCCAGGACTCACATACAGGATGCGCAGGGTGCACTTCCAGGTCCCACTCACTGCCTCTGATGACATGCTCCACCTTCAACACCCAGTGCCCCCCAAAAAAAACCCCTCCCAAGCCCAGCCACTCCCAGCTCCTCCGTAGCCATTTTCAGGGTTCCCAGACTTAACTGTCAAAGGCTGCAGACACATTTATTATCTTTTTTTGCAGTGCCATCTGGCATTTGTGTATCAGAAGAAGATTACATCTATGTCAAACAGGGGGAGAAATATCTTTCCCTCTAACAGTTGTAGAGGCAAAGCAGGGGGGTTGGGGGGGAATATAAAAAAATTAAATCCCATGGACCATATGGAAGGCTTTTTCTTAAGCGATCCATCTTGAGCAATTAGGAAGTGTCGCAGCCAATATGCAGCTCTTGGGCTGGCTGTGAGTGCTGGGACAGGAGCAGGACCGCAGGGTCAGGCTACCTGAGACACCAACACTGCTGCTGCTGGGGAACATGAGACGCACCCCCCCACCCTTCTCCTCTCCAAAAATGGGGGAAGAAAAGGACAAAAAGAAGAGAGGGAACAAAGCAAGACAGCTTGCGGCGTGCTGAGTGAATCAGAGCAATGGCCTTTCTTTGCCTTTCGGGGGTTTTATCATCGCGCGTCTTGCGAAAGCAATAGGTGTGAACCCGCGGTGGAGCCTCGCCAGGTTCTCAGCGCTCGCTCCGTGCCTCCCCACGCCAGGGAGAGTGGAAAATTACTGCTTCTCCTCCCAGCGTGCCACATGGGCAAGCTTTGGCAGGGCGAAGGAACCAACCGCTGGCACGACTGGGGAAGCACCAAACGGAAGCAGCATTGCCACCGCATCCTGCCCAGAAGGAGCTGGGGAGCGTCTGAGGCACCCTCTGCTCTGCAGGCTGGGCGCAGTATCGCCCCACTTGGCACAGCGACTGCATGGCCATAACCTCACCCAACAATGGCCAAGAGCATCCATCCTCTGCAACCCATTGAAGGGAGCATACAACCAGGAGTGGAATCAACTTTTTAAAAGGGTAGAGACCGGCAAGGACAAGGGGGATGGAGTGAAGCTGAAGGAGGGAAGGTTTAAATTAGATATTTGGGGGAAGTTCTTTACAGAGAGTGTAGTGAGGGGTTGGAACAGGTTGCCCAGAGAGGGGGTGGGTGCCTCATCCCTGAGGGAGTTCAAGGCCAGGTTGGATGGGGCCCTGGGCAACCTTGTGTAGCTCCAGGCCTGGAGACTGGTGTCCCTGCCTGTGGCAGGGGGGTTGGAGCTCTGTGATCCTTGGGGTCCCTTCCAACCCAGACCAGTCTATGATTCTATGATCCTCTGGCTGGTGACTGCAGCCACTGGCAGGTCACAGGGAGGAGAAGCACGGCTGGCACCATGCAGGGAAAAGTTTAGGTGGGAAGGTGGAAATGGCAAATGGGGAGGGGTCTGGGCTCTCCTTTCCCACCCCGTGGCTTGCAGTCACTCCTGCGTGGATAGGAGCTGCTGCAGCACCGGCCCCTGTTGGAAAGAGGGGCTGGGGTGGGAAGGCAGCTCCCACCGTGCCCTGGCAAGGCAAACGGGCTCGCTGCCACATCGGCAGCCCGGCCCCATCCTGCTGGGTGGCTGGGACACAGAGGGAAAACAAAAGAAATACCACAAAGTCAAACAGCATCACCGCCCCAGGCAAAGCCGCCTTCCTGCACTGCTCCTCTCCTCTTTCTTTCCCTTTCCACCATTGTTGCCATTCTTATGCAAACCATCAGCAAAGCAGGACCACCACAGGTCCTCTCTGAATCACTTTAGCCCCATATTTCTTTCCCTTGAGCCTCAAAAAACTTCCCCTGGGCTTTACCACCGTCAACCCATGACATTGCCCCGATCTCTGCTGATACCTGCTTGCCCGAGCAGATGTTTGCTGGTGTGGTGGAGGGAGGGAGTCAGACTCTGGCTGCTGCTCCCTACCCTTCCTCCTCTGAAAGTTTATCCTGTGGAGTTATTTTTTACCAGGAAATCCTGCTGTGGCCAACCTTCTTCTGGCAGCTGCCCAGTCCTGGGGATGAGGAGCACCGATATCCCACTGCTCCACCACCACCACCACATGCCACACCGACCTCCCTACTAGGTACCCCTCCCCGTCCCCCAGCATCCCCTAAACATAGGCATCAGTTCCAAAATGTCCCATGGTGCAAGGCTGTGCCAGCAGTGAGGCAGCAGTGCCCTGCAGCTGCTAGGAGCACCCCTCTTCCCCCATCCCCACTCCCCCTCCCTGCAGCCCATAATTTCCACTGCTAACAGCCGCAATGGCATTTCTGTGCCGGGCCACTCATAACAGCCAGTGGGCCTGAGTCACCAGCAATGTTTCATTAAGGCTTGACTGTATCACCCCGGATTTTGGGGAGGGAAGTAGGAGGGATGGAAAGCAGCCAAGGGGCAGAGAGGCAGCTGAACATCTCCAGGATAATTTAGAAAGGACTGGGAGCTTTAGACTGGGGAGGAAGTGCAGTGCAGGCGCATCATGCAGGAGAGGCTTTACCTATCAAATATGGCCCTGAGAGCCCTCTGAACTCTCCAGCAAGGGCCAGGGGTGAGATGGGGCAGTAGGGAGGGATGTTCAAGAGGCAGTGGTGCTTCAAACACAGCTGAGATGGCAAGCGTGAGAACCCTGGTAATGTGCCAGGCCTCCACCTTATCTGCTGTGCCCTCCAAAATTGGTGAAAACAACAGTACCCACCTGCACTTAAAGCAGATGCTCCTGCCAGCCCACTGTTCCCCCAGTGCTTAAAATGACACAGAAGCCAGTCAGATGGGAAAAAACATTTTCACTGGTGCCTTTTCATTGAAAAAAACCCTTTTTGAATTAAGAGTAAGTGTGAAAGTCCTTCCCACCAGTGACAGAAAGCAGTTCTTTGCTCAGATCTGCTATGGGCCTCTTCGGTGGCAGCAGCTCTGGCAGCATCTCTGCCAGTTCCACTCTGCAACAAGGGTGTGTGCTTTAGGAAAAATCCTTTCCCAGGTAGATTTACTGCTGCTTTAGTTCCTTCCTGCCTCCTCCAGATTGACTTGCAAGTGCAAGGTCCTGCACCTGGGTGGGGGCAATCCCCATCATCAATACAGGCTGGGAGACAATCTGATAGAGAGCAGCCCTGCAGAGGAGGGCTTGGGGTGCTGGGGGATGAGAAGCTGGACAGGAGCCAACCACGCACTTGCAGCCCAGAAGGGCAACCCCATCTTGGGCTGCAGGAAAAGGAGCGTGGCCAGCAGGTTGAGAGAGGGGATTCTGTCCCTCTGCTCACAAGGGACCCCACCTGGAGTGCTGGATCCAGTTCTGGAGTCCCCAGCATAAGAGGGACATGGAACTGTTGGAACTGGTCCAGAAGAGGCCACAAAGATGATCAGAGGGCGGGAGCGCCTCTCCTGTGAAGCCAGGCTGGGAGAGTTGGGCTTGTTCAGTCTGGAGAAGAGAAGGCTGTGGGGAGATCTCACAGCATCTTCCAGTCCCTGAAGGGGCTACAGGAAAGCTGGGGGAGGACTTTTTAGAAGGGCCTGGAGTGACAGGACGAGGGGGAATAGTTTTAAATTGGAAGGGGGTAGATTTAGATAGGATATTAGGAAGGAATTCCTCACTCCAAGGGTGGTGAGGCCCTGGCACAGGGTGCCCAGGGAGGTGGTGGCTTGGACGCCTCCCTGGATGGGCCTTGAGCAGCCTGGGCTGGTGAGAGGTGTCCCTACACATGGCAGGGGATGGGACTGGATGATCTTTAAGGTCCCTTCCAGCCCTGACCATTCTGTGGTTCTAGGATTCTAAGACTTGTGCAATTGTCTTCCATGAGAGCTCTGCTCCAGGTATTGCTCCCAAGCTGCCACAGCCACATGCAGGAACACCAGCAATTCAGTGGCACACAACACAGGGAAATGCTGCCACACAACTTACCTGCGCTGCTGACACCTCACTCTGCTGGTTTTGTCCTGCTACTGAGCCAAAGGGGGCTGTGGTCCACCTTGCACCCAGGGTGAGAAGAGCCTTGCTGCCCATCGCTCCCTGCCTGGGTGCACCACGTTACAACTGTTCCCTGTGGCAGAGGGAGAGGAGCTGCCTGCTTTGCTTAGCAACATCCATAATGAGCCTCTCAACCTCTTTTTTTGTAAGGAAATTCACTCCACACATGTCCCAGGTGAAGCATGTCCCTGCTCGCATCCTCCCCAAAGAGCCATCCAGACTCCAAGCCCCCTCTTCAGGGTCATATCCAAAGGTCTTACTCTTGAGGACAAGGCATTTACCCCTGTCTCAACCTCTCCACAGAAGCCAACGTGCACCTCAGCTCTATGGAGCACCCCCAAGCCCTAAATTCCTTTCTTCCATTGGCATCATGAACACTTCCAATGTTACCCATGCCCAGTTTGCCCCGGCAGCCTGAGACCTGCCCAGGAGTACATTCCCTGCTCTTCTGTAGCCAGTTTTTCCTTTTCTCCTCTTTCCCCTCCACTGGAAAAGCCCTCTCCACTGTAAAATCCCAACTGGCTTCTCCTCTTGGCTGTCCAAACGCACCAGGAGCTCCTCTATCTCTGCAGGTTTGAGCAGGAGATCCACCCCACAGCATCCTCCACTGGGGGAAAACCCCTGTCCTGCACACCTAGCTCCATGCAGGCAGAAAATCACAGAATCACAAGGTTGGAAAAGACCTTTGAAGATCATCAAGTACAACCATTCCCATCCTAAGCTAAACCATATCCCTAAGTACCTCATCTACCCTTTTTTAGAACACACACAGGGAAGGTGACTCAGCCCCTCCCTGGGCAGCCTGGGCCAGGCCCTGACAACTCTTTCAGGGAAGAACTTTTCCCTCCCATCTGAGCTGACCCTGCCCTGGCACAGCTTGAGCCCATTGCCTCTTGTCCCATCTCCTGTCCCCTGGCTGAAGAGACCATCGCCCACCTCTCTACACCCTTCTGGCAGGTCAGTGGAGGTGGGGAGAAGGTCTCCCCTCAGCCTCCTCTTCTCCAGGCTGAACACACCCAGCTCCCTCAGCTGCTCCTCACAGGATTTGCCCTCCAGCCCCTTCCCCAGTCTGGTTGCCCTTCTCTGGACTCGTTCAAGGACCTCCATGTCATTCCTATGGTGAGGAGTCCTGTCTTATGGTGAGGCGCCCAGAATCAGGGGAAATCAGCATTGCCTATCCCCTGGTAGGAGCAGTTCAGCTGCCGTGCCTCTCCTGACGGACGTACCGGCACCGCGCTCCCGCCCGTTCAACTCGAGATGCTTCAGGCAGCGTAAAATAAAAGCCAGTCACCAACATAACAATTACAGACATAAATAGCTCTAGAGCCCCACAGGAATCCATAACCAGCGTGCTGTCAGATATTAAAGCCGAGGACTGCGAGTCCCTGCCCTGCAGTGCTGCAGATCTGCAGGAAGAAAATAAGGGGATGAGAGGAATGAAGAGGTACGATGGGAGGCTGGATGTCAGCCTGGGAACACTGAGCAGGAAGGAGAGCTGCTGGTCTGCAGTTCTACCTGTTTCTTTAGGTTTTCTTCCTATTCTGGGAAAACTGAGGAGGGGGGGTGGGGGGGGAAAGTGTGGCTGGGATCAAACAAAACAATTAATTTTGCTAAACTGGCAAGATTTCATCTCTGCCTCAGCATTGGAAAAATTTCCATTTCAAAAGTTGCCTGAGATTCTGAAATGAAAATGAAGAGCATCCCGTCCCCAGAGGCTGAGGTGGGATGTTCTGATGAACTTTTCCCCCAACCTGTCCCCCCATGAACATGCTGCCTCTGCCCTTGGATGCATTCTACATCCTCCTTCCCGCTTATTCCTTGCCTGGCAGCCCACACCTGTGCCTCTCATTAGCACCTAATGCACAGCAAGAGGAGGCAATACCTATTTCTCCCATCCAAAATAATCTCCTAATGTTTGGAAATAAACTGCAGTAATATGTACCAGCAGGTGTTACCTCTTCAATGTTGTCTTGTTTGTAGCCAGTCACAAGACAACATTCTCATAACATCAGAGGTAAGCAGATGGCATTTATTAATTTACATTGCAAATAAATACACTCCAATGTGTACATTGAAAAGCCAGTTCTGTGGGAGGCAGCTTTACCTGGCTCACCAGGAACACCACAACCCCAGGTCCTCGCCTGGGATCAAACCCCATGCTGGCAGACCTCTGCCCTGCTGGTTTCTCTCATGCTGGAAACAGATTATCCCAGCCCCAAAGCAGCACTCCCTTAAAATGACTTTGATTATTCCCTCACTTGCCTCTCTCAGCACAAACTGTGTTGCAGTGGAGCTGGTGAGCCAGGCACGTGCTGCCGGGCAGCCTGGCAGAGAGCTGGGGGCTCAGGGTGCTCCCCTCCGGGCATTGCTCCGCGACGGCACTTGGAAAATGAGGAAGATTGGAAAACCAAAGCAAGATGTTGTGCTCTTTTTCTGCACGAAGAGCTGCCACTAATTAAACACACACACACCTGTCCACCCAGACGGCTTCCAGACACAGAATCACTGAATCACAAGGTTGGAAAAGACCTTTGGAGGTCATCTAGTCCAACCAATCCCATCCTAAGCTAAACCATATCCCTAAGTACCTCATCTACCCTTTTTTTTAAGGGTAGATCAAAGAGCAAAGAGAATCCCTGAGACTAAGGAATCATAGACTCACAGAATCATAGAATCATAGACTGGTCTGGGTTGGAAGGGACCCCAAGGATCATAGAGTTCCAAGCCCCCTGCCACAGGCAGGGCCACCAACCTCCAGGCCCCATCCAACCTGGCCAAAAGGACAGGGACTTCATCCCTTCAGTGCTCTCCACTCGCCGTGAGATACCTGCACCTACTCCCACACACCTACACACTGATCTGGGTGGACATCCTGGCTCCCCTCCAGCTTCCTAAGGTGGCCAAGTGCGGCAGGGTCCTGTCTCCTGCTTTCCTACAGAGGATCCGTGCCTCAGGGACAACGCATGCCATTTTGAAAGGAGCGACACCAGAGGAACAGAGGGATTTGGCACCCCCCTCAGAGGCCCATTCCCATGGGTGTCCATCAGCGCCCCAGGCACCAAACCGCAGAAGATGACACCCCAAGTTATTGGAGGCAGCAGGAACACAGCATATGCCCAAAAGTAAACAGATTGCATGAAAAACTTTGCTGACATGCTGAGGGGGGGCGTCAGCGCCAAAATCGCTGTTCCCAAGACGCGGCTCTGCCTGCGGGGAGCGGAACGTGCGGCGGGAAGGAGCTGCTGGAGCTGTTTGTTCCCGCTCCACGCCGCCGTTGCGGCTCTGCCAAAGCACGTGCTGATGCACTGCTGGGCAGGTCTCAGGCTGCCAGGGCAAATTGGGCATGGGGAACATTGGAAGCGTTCATGATGCTAATGGAAGAAAGGAATTTAGGGCTTGGGGATGCTCCATAGAGCTGAGGTGCACGTTGGCCTCTGTAGAGGGGTCGAGACAGGGGTAAATGCCTTGTCCTCAAGAGTAAGACCTTTGGATATGACCCTGAAGAGGGGGCTTGGAGTCTGGAGGGCTCTTTGGGGAGGATGGGGAAGCCTGCGAGCAGGGACATGCAGGCACCAGGAGATGGCAAGAGCTTGCCAAGCACCCAAGGTTTTAGCTCGGCTGGGCCACCTGGCAGATCCCTCTCCAGTAGTGATGGGGGCTGGATGAAGAATTATCAAAGCAGATGGCCTTGAGACTAAAATAGCTCTGTCCCGTCCCCTCTTCCCACCCCCCACCCCCAGACTGGTGTGGAACTCCCTGTGCTCCAGCTTGAGGCCATCGCCCCTTGTCCTGTCCCCACAGACACTGAGAAGAGGCTGGCCATTTCACCCTGTGTCCCACACTTCAGATATTGATAACCATTGATCAGATCCCCTCTCAGGCTTCTTTTCTCAAGGCTGAACAGCCCCAGCTCATGCAGGTCCCAGCCATGCTGTTTGGGGACCTCACCGCTCATGTTCCTACCTGGCTTCGGCCTGGAGAGGAGGAGGGGGACATCCTCCTTCACTACACATCCCACACTGCAGCTTGGCTTACTGTCTCTTCAGTAGGACCTCACAGCAGGACCATGCCACTGGATGTGGCGACTTCACAGAGACCACTTGACACTGCTTCCGGACAACTGGGGAAGACACAGGCCCAGGGCACCCAAAAAATGCAAGGGCTCTGCCCTGCCTCAAGGGGCTCTAGTAGCCCTATGTACTGGGGATGCCGTGATGCACAAGGGAGTCATGCCACAGGAGGGGAGGGGATACTGGGGGAAGAAAGCCCTGGGGAGCTGGGAGCTGAACCCAGCAGGGAACAGCGCAAGACAATAGATGCCTCTGTTCCAAAAATAGCTGCCGATGTGGACGCCTTCCAGGGAGGAACCCGAATCTGGAGAGCACAGGAGGCAGGCAGCAGCATGCTGGATGCCAGAGGAGCTGGACAGGCACAATTCAGAACACCGAACAAGTGCGTGCCGACACACAGGTACGGCAGCAGCCAGGGGCCTGAATGAGGTGGGGGTGAAACTGTGCTGAAAGACACGTGGGGCTCCAAAACTGGTCATGCAAGGCTGGCAGGGCAGTCTGCAGGCTGGCAGGGAGCCTGCCCGGTGCCCCACTCCTTCAGAGAGCCTCAAACACGTTGCCTTCCCCCATGGCAGGACAGACTGGCCAAGCACCACAAGCCTGGTCCCACCACCACCACCACCACCTTGATCTGCTCTGCTCCTCTCCCCACCATCCTTTGATGGGTTCCTGCAGCGCTTCCAAAAGGGAAGGGATGTGTGATAGTCCCTCTCCCATCGCTGAGCCTCTTATCTATTTCCCAGGAACTGAACCAGGAGCAGTGCCAGATGGCAGGGTGGCCTTGTACCTGGCAGGGCGTGGAGAGCTTACAGAGTTGCTGCTTATCTTCTGAGGGCTCAAGGCTCAAGGATGCACAGCTCCCGTGTTTGAAATTGCATCCTTCTTTTGATGCTCCAGAGCAGTGCCTGGGCTGGGGCTGCAACATGCACTCATCGCTTGCATCCCAGGGCACCAGGCTCAGCAGGAGACCAAAGCATAGACAGAGCGTAAGTGCCAGATGCCATTGCTGGGTCTGATTCTCTCCAGGCACATGGGCCTGATATTCCCAAACAGGAGCAACAAGAGCATCCCAGCTGCTGTACACTGCCACCATGATTCCAGCGGCTGCCTCTCCCCTCTCCATACCGACTCCCATTCCTTCCATCTCTACCACCCTGTGCTCACCAGGTGTCTGGCCGCAACATCCAGCTCGTACCTGTGACCCTGGGGACTTCCTGACAGTCCCCTTGCTGAGTGCTGGTGATGCCCAGGCAGGTCAGCACAGTGAAAGCATTGGTGTCCCCTGGTGTCCCCTGCACTGATGAGCTGCTGTGAGCTTCAAGGAAAAGGAAAAACATGTCAGGAGACTGTGCTGGAAAGCACAGAATATCTAGAAGATTCACAAGTAAAATTGAATCCTAAGGAGGGAAGGGTTAGATGAGATACTAGGGGGAAGTTCTTTACAGAGAGAGTAGTGAGGGTCTGGAACGGGCTGCCCAGAGAGGGGGTAGGTGACCCATCCCTGGGGGTGTTCAATACCAGGTTGGATGAGGCCCTGGGCAACCTTGTGTAGATCCAGGCCTGGAGGTTGGTGGCCCTGCCTGTGACAGGGGGTTGGAGCTCTGTGATCTTTGGGGTCCCTTCCAACCCAGACCAGCCTGTGATTCTATGACTGGGCACATTCTGAAAGAGCCTTCTGCTCTTTCAGCCTGGGCAGATCCTGGCTGCAGAGTCCCTGCAAGGACGGGAAAATGCTCACTCCTTCCTTCCAGCCAAACCCAGCAATAATGATGGAAGTGGCTCAGCAAATACCATGGTTTCAGGGTGAACGTGCAGCCCTCTGCAGTGTGACACGCGCAGCGCAGCCCAGGTCCCTGCAGCTCAAGTGGGTCAGTCGGTAGCGTCCGTGCTGTCACCAGAGAGGTCACTGGATGCCCCTTCTTTCCTTGCGTCTACGGGAGAGTTGCGGCCACGTGAGCAGCTTCCCGCTCAGACTGATGCTCCGGCTCTTTACTGAAGTTATCCTCCTCCCAACAAATACACCACACATGTGCTGCCAGGTCTGAGCATGGCAAGCCCCAGACCTGGTGCCTGCTGTCCCCTCCCCATCCCCCTCCCTGCTGCAGCCACCCTGGTGACCATGGCGAGGGCTGGATCTGCAGGATCTTAGTGCCCATGGTGAGGGCTGGATCTGCAGCACCCTGGTGCCCATAGCGAGGGCTGGATCTGCAAGATGGGGGCGACATGGGAACATCACCCGCATCTTGCAGACTCTGCGCTCGGGAGAGGAAATTCCCTCCAGCTGCCAGCTCTGGGCGATAAGACAATCTCCCTTCATCGCTTATCGCTGCTTGCTCCACCCCTTTGTTCTTTTTTTCTTCTTCCCCCCTTCCTCCCCCCTGCCCTGGTTGCACCCAAAAGCCCACGCTCCCCAGCCTTTTGCACCCTGCTCTGCGTCTTCCCCCGACTGCTCCGCGTCACATTGACGTCAGAGAGGCCACGTTAATGGGGCTTCTTTCATAACCTACCTGCCCCGGGGGCACTCGTTAAACGCTGGGGCCGTGCGATATGACGGTAATGAAGGTAACGGCACCCAAGACTGATTGCCAGCTGTCCTGGGGGGAACCCACACTGGTTTTTCCACACAGCCACCCTGCCAGGCCAGGAACGCAGCGAAGGCACTGAGGAATGAGGCTGGAAAAGGGCAGGGACCCATCCCGGCTGGCAGGGCTCAGGGTGCAGGCACAAGTGCAGCAGGAATTTCCTCACGCGTCGCTGAGCTGGCAGCACCCACACCAGGGAAATCACCTCCAGAAAGGGCAAAGAAAGAAGAGATTAGTTTAGAACTCAAGTTGTTGCAGATTCGGACTCGGTGCAGCCGCTTCTGCAGAGCTGGACGAGCTTTTTTTGGTGAGGTCACAGGAGATGACAGGTTCTGCAGTGCTGCTCTGGGCTTTATCTGGATGGACAGACATTCCCTGTGAGAGGTCACAGGCTGCCAGGAAGGGGCATGCAAAAAAACCAGAGCACGGGGACAGGGCTGTCCATCCAGAGCTGTGGGGTAGATCCCTGCTCCCATGCTCCAGGGTCTGCGCGGGATCCTCTGCATCCTCCCTGGGACAAAAGATAGGAGGTCTGGCCGTGAGCCTCGGGCCTGGGCAGTGCTTGTTTATCCACTATGCTCTGCCAGCCCAGCACTCGGCTGCGGGTATCGGTGCCGAGCATCAGCCCAGGAGCACATCAGAGTTATCCCATGCTCTCAGGTTAGATGCAGCTGCATGACAGTGGAGGGGGTCAGGTCTTCAATTTTTCCATTTCATTTTTGCTCAAGGGTCTTCTGAAAAGAAGGAAAAATAGCCAAAAAACCTCACAATAAAATATCTTTAGGAGTTCATCAGCCCTCCTTCCTCCTCCTCTGTCACACACACTCCTCACCAGAAAGCAAGGCTCACCTCAGCTGGTGGGCTGCTCTCACCCAAGGAGGGTCTTTCGCTGCAACTCCCAGCATGGCTAACGCTGCCCCAGTCTGGTGTTCAGAGGGCCAAGGCTTTGGAAGGAGGGTATCAATTTGGGACACAACCCTCATTTTCAGGCTTTGATCTCTCCTTCCAGTGTAATGCAAATCTATTCTTTGTCTTTGGGGACTCTTGTAGACAGAAGAGACCAGCATGGTTTGCATATGGGAAAGAATTACTAGGACTTGCTTTTTAAAACATTTTTTATTGATGTGCTCCTGGTCTCCTGTTTGCTGGTGGGTAATTAAGTCAATTAACAAGCATCTGTTTATTTATTTCCCTCATTTACGGATGTAAGCAGTTTGGGTAGCACTTTGTAACAAGGGCCTGCTGTAGCTTGCCTGCCGATACATGAATATTCAGGCAATCCTGTCTCTATCTCCGGGGACCCACCGCCTCTGCCTCTGGGACTCTGGGTGCCAGCCACTGGAGCTCGGGCTGGGCTGGCACGGGGATGGGGTCCTGCGTGAGAGCGTTTGGGAGCATGGCAGCAGCACAGCATGCAGAAGATGGGACAGCACCGCTGCGTTAGGGGTCCTCCCACAGAAATCAGCCATGTCTAGTACTCTCCAGGGCATAGGCGCACATGAAATACATTCCCTCCTCACCTGTATTTGAGCAAAGCCCCTCAGACACTGCTGCAGCCCTCTCAGGCCTGTGCATCCCTCCCGCAGACCGAGGCTTCAGCATCCTTCTGAAAACCAGGCTTCTGGTACCACACTCAGAAGGGCGCCCACAGGGGCTGGAAACCACCTACCACCTCCCACCTCCCCTCTGCTCCTGGGAGGACTGCCTGAGTCAATGCATTGCCCCAGCCATGACACCCCTCTCCTCCCCAAACCACTTCACTCTTCCTGAGTGGCTGGGAGAGGAAGCACCATGGAGGAAGCAACATCTCCCTGGGAATCTGCCATCCCCAGGTCTGGGCGGGGAGGGGGGCGGGGAGCATCCAGGCATGTTCTCGCCAAGCCCCCCCAGTCCCTCCCAGGCAGCCCTGACCTTCTAGTGGATGCTTCTCCCCTGGAGACACCAGAGCACCCTGGACACTGGTCTCCCCATCTCCTGCGCTAAACCAGCTCCCCAGGCCTAGAGCCAAGGGCTACGAACCTGGCAAGCGACATTCCCGCGTGGAAGAAATAACTTCTACTGATGTCTTCAAAGAGTTATTTAATCACAGGGAGCACAATTAAGGAGGCCTAGGAGCAAGAGAAAAGGGATTAGCAGTATCTGGGAAGAGCATTCATCACGGCGAGCAGTTTGCAGGGGCACATCTGCTGCTGACTCCTCTCTTCCAGATGCACCGGTTTTATTGCCATGTCAGCAGGATGAATGTTTACTCCCTTTTTAAAGCTGTCAGGCAACTCGGATGCCGAAACTGTGTAACACTAAACATGCTTGTTTTGTAGAAGTCGGGGCTGGGAAGGGGGGAGGAACGATGCTTAGAGACGAGGGGAATTGCCAGAGTGGATTAGACTGGCCCTGCATCTCCTGCTCCTGCTGTGAGATGCCATCAGCAGCTCCAGAGGAGGCTGCAAGAGAACCCGTGGCCAGGAGTTGAGGCACTACCTGCCCGCACACACGCCCGGAATAGAGGCCAAGAATCCTAATGATCCTTCCAAAATTCCTTGGGTTTGCTAATTTAATTAGCTTAAGTGAACAATCAGAGCTCAATTTAGCTCTGTCTCACTGCAGCATCCACTGGCTGGCTGAACTTTCCCTTCAAAAGAAATCATGAGAGTTTTGGTGTCTGACTGTAGGAGTCATCAGGGTGACAGCACCAGGGCAGGTGTGAGGCCAGGGATGGAGTGACTGCATGCTGAGAAAACCTGTATGACAGCAGGTGAGGGAGGGCACATCACTGCCAGGGTGTGGGGAGCATTGAGGCACTGCAGGGCCTAGGCTGGAGAAGAAACACCGCAGATCCCCAGTGGGAATGGGGCTGGTCGGCCCCCACTCACAGCTGGGTCCATGCTGGCCGTGGGGTGCCGGTGAGCTTGGAAGGGTGCATTGCTTCCCACAGCACCCACAGCAGGAAGCACACGCGAGGAAAGGATGGGAACGGAGACAGAAGGAAGCAAACCTCAAGCAGAATCGGTGGCACACCTGACTGTAGGTAGCCTGGGATGGGCAGAGCACCTCTGGCGTGGTCCATTATGGTTTCCCAAGCAGTGGGGCTTGATTTGGGGGATTTGAAGCACCTGGGAGTTCGCACATTCCCATGGAGAGCCTCCTCCCACGAGCACTGCACAGAGAGGGTCCCCAGAGAGGCAGGACGGTCGCTACATCTCAAACAGAAACCTGCCAGAAAGTTTTGAGACAATTAAAAAGACAATCAAAGCAATCCATTCCCTATCTCAATGCAAAACAAGGTGAGAAATGACTCGGGGGAGCACCAGGAACATTTATCTGGGTTCAGAGCCCTTTCACCACCCTGCCGAGCCATGCTGCTGGCCAAAGCTTGGGTGCATCAGTCTGTGAATGCCCAGCTCCGGGGCAGCACCTCTCCTTGTGGTCTCAGGAGAGAGTGGCAGTCATCCAGCATCACCCCAATTTATTGCTGCAGAGGGGGAGCTCAACCATGCCAGGCTGTCCTGTACCATTGTGGGCAGCGATTCACACTCAACCTGCTCCAACAAAATACCCAGAAAAAGCCTCCAATCTTATTTACAGGGAGATAGACTAATGATAACAAAAACAACTGGATGAAGGTTTGTTGTAATGGACAGAGCACTGGCTGCAGCCCAAAGCTGCTTAACAGACCCGATTCCCACATGAGAATTGAGCAAAGGCACCACAAAATTAAAGGATACCTTCAGCGCAGTCCCCTCACCCCACAGTGGTTTGGGATCTGCCCAGTAGATGTGGTCCCATCGGCGCAGTCATAGACTCACAGAATCACAGACTGGTCTGGGTTGGAAGGGCCCCCAAGTATCACACAGTTCCAACCTCCCTGCCACAGGCAGGGCCACCAACCTCCAGGCCTGGAGCTACACAAGGTTGCCCAGGGCCCCATCCAACCTGG
>VZTU01015583.1:95334-176186 GCA_013400835.1 Zapornia atra
CCCCCCCAAATCAAAACTTAAATAACCAGAGGTGCCAGCACAAATGATTACAGCGTCTCCACACGTGCCTGGGTTTTAGGCTGGGTTAAAGGCAAACAAGGTTACAAGCCTACAGCAAACTCAGCCTGCTGCTTCCTCACCTCCAGCCACAGCTTTGGGTCAGACACAAGTGCTGCTCAAACAGCTCCTCAGCCACTTTGTAGTCTGCAGGCAAACCTGCATTCCTCATCCTGCTCTTCAGGGAGGTTTTCTCCATGAGCTTTCTCACAGATTGGGAAGAGGAATGAAGCCAGTGACAAAGAGAGGTCCTAAAGCAGCTGGGAGAACCCTGGTCCCACTTCCTGGCTGCAAAGCTTGCTTCCCTGAATCCCTTCCTTCAAAAGCTTCTTGCCTTCAGTAAGGACTAACTGATGCTCCTGTAGCTTAACCTGAGCTCCCCTGGGGCTGTTAGAGGCTCCAGGCACTTGCCCATGCCAGAAACAAGTGAAGATGCTCTTGCTCACCAGCAGCAAGTCAGGAGGTACCCTGGCAGGTAGCCTGACATGGTCTTGCTGAGCCCACCCTCTTGCTGCAGAGAGGATGCTCCCCTCTACATCCTCTGCTGCGGCCACATTTTCGGCAACAGGCTCAGTGTTCGCTGGCCCTGGGATTTCCAAATAACTCTGGTACTTATCAGCAGCTGCCCTGGACTTTGCACTGCTGCCCCATGTCCCTAGGAACCTTTTTGGTCCTTGGTCACCCCTCCGGGCAGTGCGAGCCACTGCAGATGCTCAGGCTGGAGCTGCTGAGGATGAACCACTAAGCATGTGGTGGCAAGCTGGTCCCCCACCCTCACCCCATGTCCAACCCTACATGCCAGCAGACACACCCCCATGGGAAAAACCACTATGGGGCAAGCTTGGGGGACAAGTGAGGTGCTGGGCAGTTTTGTGAGAGGCAGGGAATCATTTTGGGATCCAGAACAAGGGACTAAACCATTTTCCTGAAAACGTGCTCCCTGTTTGCTTGATGACCAGAAACTCCCCCTCCCACAGAAGGCATGGACTCTCCCCTTAAATTGACACCACCACCAAGATGCCTCTCTCAGAGGATTTTCCCAAATGGCACAAAAATCTGCTGCTGCTGGAGTGGCTGATAGCAGCAATACAGCACTGAGCTTGGAAAGGAGAGAGCAGGACTGTCAGCTTTCAGGGAGAAAAACAAGCAAACCCCCACGTCTTCCCCAGGAAAAGAAACCCAACAAACTGATGTGGAAAGCACCCAATGCTTTCAGTACAGCCCTGCCCTTGCTGTGGCTCTTGTTCACTGAAGGACACCCCACCTCGTCCTGTACAAGCCAAGAAAACCTTCCCAGGCAGTGGGACAGTGACAAGACCCACCGAGCTGGCATGCAACACCCAGCCCAGGGGTCTGGAATCCCGTGGGGATACCAAGCAGGGACACCAGCACTCAAAAGGTCCTTCCCAGTTAGGTACAGGCCTGATACAGGAACCTGGGCCACATTTCTAGAGGTTTGGACACTGCTGACTCCTCTTACCTCTGTGGGAAGGTAACCCCCAGGAGATCCTTCCTTCTCCCCCACGCAGAGTAGCTGGCCATGCATGCCTTTGGTATGCTGGGTGCTGAGGGCCTTGTCATCCGCTGGTGCTACAGGGCTGGGTGGAGCCGCAGCTGCCTCAGGACCAGGGTGCAAAGGCATCTCCCCTGGGAGACCAGGGAAAGCTTTGCACAAAGCTGCAGAAAAAGCAGAAGAGGAAAGTGGCACAGGAGAAGGGATTTTACAGATGGCTGCTGAGCCAGACACTCACCGCTGCTCCCTGGCAGGGACTCAGAGCCACACTTCTGAAACTGCACCGTCTCACTGGGCTTCCCATACGATGTCCACCTGTAACAGAGTCCACCCCAGTCCCAGGATGAGAAACCAGGGAGAGGTGCAGCAAATAACCCCTTTCTGTCTCAGCAGGCTGCCAGGGGAACCAAACAAAGGTTTGCAAGCGGCTCTTAGCCAGGGCTGCAAACAAATCCCTGACCCCAAAAAAGGGACGATGTGCTCATCTGTTGGAGGCACAGCTGAGAGCCCTACCCATCTCCCAACGAGGAGACAAAGCATTTCATCCTTCACAGCAACCCCCATCCCTGCTGGGGAAACTTCACGGCCTTCAAGAGCGTCTTTGCTGGGGGACAAAAACAAACACCCCACCAAACCCAAAGCCCTGCATCAATATTCCCACCTCGGGCAATGGTCCTGAGCTGAAGTGTACTGAATGGCAGCGGGATGGAGCAGCCAGCACACAGGGAGAAAGGGAAAACCACCTGGGACTGCTGCCTGGAGCGGGGAAGTGACACAATGGCAAGATGACAATAAGCCCATAAATCAGTGGGGGTGGGGGGAAAGCGGGGAGCATAAACACTGAGGAGATTGCTGAATGCAGGGGGGAAGTGGACGCAGAAGCAGAGGGCAGAAACTCCTGAGGAAACTCTGCCACTGGCACCAGGAGAAGGTTTTTCTGCCTAGCAGAGCAAGTCTGATGGCTGGTGTCTGGCGGGCAGGACCAGATGGGCATGTGCAGAAAGGACAGAGCCTGCACCCCATCACCCTGGCCTGGCAGCGAGTACTGCCGAGGCAGGACACTGGGACTGCCTGGCCCCTCCTGGGCAATGCAGTACATTATCTGCTGGCACAAAGTGTGGTATCTAACCCTGCAGGGAGTGTCACGACAAAGGACAAAACATCCTTGGAAAGGCTGAGTGAGCTGGGACTGTTCAGCCTGGAGAAATGAAGACTAAGGGAGGGACCTTATTAATGTTTATCAATATCTGAAGTATGGGATGCAGGGGGAATGGCCAGCCCCTTTTCAGTGTCTGTAGAGACAGGACAAGGGGAAATGGCTGTAAGTTAGAGCATAGGAAGTTCCGCACCAACCTGGGGAAGAACTTTTCCCCAGTGAGGGTGAGTGAGCCCTGGGACAGGCTGCCCAGGGGGTGTGGAGTCTCCTTCTCTGGAGAGATTCCAGCCCTGTCTGGACACCGACCTGTGCAATATGAGCTGGGGAGCTGCTTTGGCTATGGGGGTGGACCCGATGAGCTCTTGAGGTCCCTTCCAACCCCTGTGATTCTATGATCCTGCAGTGCTTGCTGGCAGCTTTGCCTGGGCCACTCACGCTGCTGGGACCCTGTTGTATGGCATCAGCATTACTGCTCCCCTGCACCACATGGGTCTGCTCTTTCCACAAGCCGGGGCTTGTTCTGCACCCTGTCAGCAGCTCTTCTACCTCAAGGCCACCAGTGCTCCCCACAAGAAATGGGGGGCATCATCCCCAGGGACAAGTCCCAAGCCAAGAACACCCCTTGCAAGGAGCCTGTAGAAGTGCAATGGGAAGATGAGCCGTTACGGGAAGCCCCAGGGCACCGACCTTGGGGGGAGCACAGTCAAAGGCCACAAAGCCTGTGGCCTCAGCCAGTGGGTGGTCTTTGGTCAGCCACTCCTAAGGACACCCTGCAGGACATGACTTCTGCATCAAGTCCTTCAGGTCCAAAGGCTTTGGGTTCACCAAAGGCACACGGTGTTCCCGGGGGCTTGACACCATCGTTAAAGATGTGTGTGTGTTCAGGGATGCCACTAAGCAGCGCCAGCATGGGGAGAGAGACCACCAAATGCACTACAGCCTGCCAGCCTTGCCCGCTCAGGTGAGGATCGCAGCTGGAGGAGCGTGAAGACACAGAGGCCATGCTTTCAGTGAATCTGCTGGCACCTCTTTTTGTAACTGTGCCCCCTCCACACCCTCACTTTACCTCATGATGGATTAAAACCAAAGCAGCATCTAAAACAATTGCTCCGAACCTCCCTCCCAGCTGTGAGCTACATTTTCTGGGCCAGGAATGTCTGACAACACATTCTGCCACGGACGCAAGGAGCTCTACGAATTTGATGTGGCAGCTGTTCCTTCCCTCACTACAGGCAGCGCTTCCTCAGGGATGACCCCCATATTTATGCCCTCACCTAGGAGAAGATGCTCTAGCACATGTGGAAACAGACGCCAGCTCTACAGCAGTATGAGGACGGGCTCCCACAGGCAGCACCTGACCCCATCCTACTGCCTCCAAAATCCCTGACTCTTCAAAATTCCCCACCCCTGCCAGTGTGGTTAAAGAGCCTAGCCACGTGCAGGGTGAAGGGCTGGAGGGTGCAGAGAGCAGGCAGCAGGGCGAGCTTAAGCCCTTGGTGTCGGCAGAGGCAGCTCTGCCATGTGTGAGAGGAGATCCCTTCCCCTGCAGTGTTCTGCTCAAGTAAGCAATGTTTATGCTATTAAATTCAGAAAAGCAATAACATCCCCAGCACTAGATGCTGCTCGTGATAGCTCAGGGAGCAGATAAGAATCCTAGGGATATGTCATTCCTGTTTGAAGCCTTGGTCACCCTGACCTCCATGGATATTTTAGAATCAAGCTGTTTAAACGCTGGCTCTTTATGAGTTTGTTTGTCGCATCTGCTTTTTATGGAAACTTTTCCAAGACCCAAAGCCCTGCTGTGTATCTCCTGCTCACTAGGTCTCCTGTTTCATTTAACGAGGTGAAGGCCAGTTAATTAAAAGAGACATCTCCATCTCCCAGCTGGCACACCGCCCTCGGCCCAAGCAGGGCCGCTCCCCGCCCCGTGTGCAGAGCCTGGGTGCAATGCAAACCAAAATGGAAGATAGGAAGCGGTTGCTGTCCTGATGGAGACTCACAGGAGCCCCTCGGAGCTCATGGAGTTTGGAAGCTTGGAACAAAATGGGAAGGCCAAGCACCAACCACGGAACAAACCTGGTGGGATGAGAAGTGCCTCTTCTTCTCCCCCCTCCCAGAAGATGATGAACAGCTCTTTGTGGGGATATATTTGCACTGTACCCGGATCCAGTGAAGGAGCATTGAAGCAAAAGCGAAACACGGCTGCCTCCCTCCAGAGCTCCCAGGGAAACTAAAAAGAGAATAATAAAAAAGAGAAGATAATCAGTTTGTTTCCTATCACAGAATGACCAGGTTGGAAAAGCCCTTTAAGATCGAGTCCAACTGTTCCTGTCCTGTGCTGACCCATATCCCTGAGCACCTCATCTCCCCATCTGTTAAACACACCCAGGGGCAGGGACTCAGCCCCCTCCCTGGGCAGCCTGGGCCAGGCCCTGACAACTCTTTCAGGGAAGAACTTTTCCCTCCCATCTGAGCTGACCCTGCCCTGGCACAGCTTGAGCCCATTGCCCCTTGTCCCATCTCCTGTCCCCTGGCTGAAGAGACCATTGCCCATCTCACTGCACCCTCCTGGCAGGTCAGTGGAGGTGAGGAGAAGGTCTCCCCTCAGCCTCCTCTTCTCCAGGCTGAACACCCCCAGCTCCCTCAGCCGCTCCTCAGAGGATTTGCCCTCCAGCCCGTTCCCCAGCCTGGTTGCCCTTCTCTGATCGCAAGGCCTATTTGGCAGCCCTGTATCCCCTCCCAGGTGGAACACATCCTGGAGAGCATGACCAGGACCAGCCTGTGTCCTGGCAGGGGCAGAGACCAGAACAGGCAAAAGACAGGCAGAGTGGGCAGCCAGCAATCGTGCATCCCAGTTAGCAGGAGAGAGGGGATGGGTGGCTCACAGAGCCCACAGCCCCCATTGCAAAGCCTCACGTCCCTGTCCCCACAGCATTTCTAGTACAGAAGGGCTGCTTCAGAAGCAGCAGACGTGCACAGCTTCGCTCAAAACCCCTCTCTGTAATTACAGATCCATGGTTTCTTCTGGGCTTCCATTTATTTAATCATGCTTTCTCATCTGCATTTAATACCCTGAGCTCTGTCAGAGGGCAAAAACACAGCCTTTACATCCAGAAGGACAAGAGTTCCCTGCAACAGCTGCTATATTTAACAAAAAAATACACTGGGTTGTCATGGCAACCCTGGTTTCTAAAAATAGACATGCCATATCCAGCACAGTCAAGAGCACAGGCAGCACTAACGGAAGCTGCTTTAATGGAGCGCTGGGAAATGGAAGTAAACTTTTATTCTTCATAGGGATGGGTATCAGGCAAATCATGCACCGCTGCACAACCCTCTGCTAATTAAAGCCTTGATCCAGCACAAGGATCCCCTGGTTCCCTTGGTCCAAACACTGATCTGTGTTCTCTAGTGCCTTGACTCACAAACCTGCTTAAAACCAGGGGTGGGGGCTGAGGCAAGCTGGAGCGGCTGAGCTGCAGTGATGCTGGCATGCCAGGGCTGGATGTGGTTGCTTTTCCTCCTGGCACTGACATGCCAACGGCCAGCGTGGCCAAGCCACCATCATCAGGTGGCTCTGGCATGAGGGTAAGGTTGCAGCTTCCCAGGAAGTTGAGTAGGTTGTGGTGTCACCCCCAAGCAGGGGATCTGTTTGGGTGAGGCTGTTTTGGTAACCTCTGTGCTCCCACCTGGTGCTCAGAGGAGCATCTGGTCATGCCTTGCTTTAAAGAACCCTCACAGAACAGGTATCAGAGCTACGCAGATTTCCAAATGGCCTCTTCCCCCTTCACTGACAGTATCAGGTCTCCAGGCCTTAAATCAGGCTCCTCCCCAACCAGGGCAGCCTCCTTCTTTCTCCCTGAAACACAGCCCTGCCTGGCACAGCACTGTTAGCAAAATGCAAGGAGCACCCGGCAGTAGGAGCTAGCTGAGCATCTTCTGAAAGGAGATTAGCAAGGCTGAGTAGCCACAGCCTGCTCACCAACAGCAGTTGCTCCCCGTTGCAGTCTGAGCCTCCAGCCATCTCGCTAATTCTCCCTGACATTTCTTGCTCTGAGAGGTTTGCCAGATTGCAAACACATCCCCCCCCAGTGTAGTTTCCAAGCCCCACTCCCTGGGACGGGAGGATCAGCTGCACGCTTGCTGCAGCGTGTGTGTGTGTGTCCTGCTTTAGCTGGCTTCTAGGAATCCTCGAGCGTGGCAGTGGAGTGCTGCATGCTTTCTGCATGATGCGTGGCTCTGCTTGACTTCTGCACCATTCTTTAGAGGAAGGCGTTGGGTAGTGAGGAAGAGCTCTTGAGGAGGAAAACACTTCCCATTGTTGTAGCAGTGTGTGTGAGTGCTCTTTTTTTTTTTGCTCCCCTTCACCCTCCTCCCTTAAGGAAAACCAGATTGTCAGGCCTGATGGGCACCTACACCAATCCAGTGTGGTGTTTTCCCCATTTCATGCTGGATTCCAGCAGCCTTGGAGGAAACCAAGGGATCCTGCAGTGTGCAACAGTGCCAGCCCTTCCCCAGTACTGAGTGTTCTGCCCCAGGTTTCTGCTGCTCCTGAACTTCACAGGTTCTTCCCGTTGGCTGTAATAATCGGAGTTTCCCCAGAACCTCTCAAAGCAGGGTTCTGATTGTGGCCAAATTCAGGCAACTATATACAAAGAGGGGGTTGGTGTAGCTTGTGAACTCTGTGGACAAACTGGCTGTCCAGAGACCAGAGGATTCATACGTGCCAAAACCAATAAATAATTCCAATGAGTGTTGAAACAGCATTGAAGTTAACATCACTTGGCTTAAACCCCAGGTTACTCTATAGCCCAAACTTTGAGCTGCGAGCTGCAGACACCCCGGGCAGCTCATGGTGCCAGGACGCATCCACCAAGCCCGTGCTCTTGCTGTTGTTTCTGTTTGTCATGTGGCAGCAAAATGTTTAAGTCACTGGACCACGTTCACGTGCACTGATGGAGTCCAAAGCCAAACCCTAGGGATGGCTAGCGCTCGCTACGATCCAGCAGAACCATCCTGACGGACCTCAGACCTTCTGAGCAGGCCCTTCAGTTCTTGCAGTGGAAGAGCATCGTTCTCCCTGAGAAAATGCCTCGTTGGACAGCTTGCCAGGGCCATGCCAACCCGTGGGCTCTTGCTGTGGGCCACAAAACAGCTCATCACAGAAAACTGAAGCCCTTCTCTCTCCACACTTGAGCACCAGGCTCTGCTGAATGCACAAATCCCCTTCCTTTGCTGGGTATGAAGGGAGGCCGAGGGGACAAATACCGGCAAGCAGCAGGGGCTCTCTTGACGCATCGCATCTCCTGCCCACAGTGGGCACATCAACATTACCTTCCCTTTAGTTTAGTGAGGGAATGCCTCTCCCCTTCATCAGTTCCATCTCCACCTCTGGGTTTGCTTGGTACACTGGCCAGGCACGATCAGCACCACGACCCATAATTGAAATGTTTATGGGTGCCGTTGAACTGGTCAGCACCCAGAGTGTGTTACTGTGCAACAGACATCACCCTTCCCATATGTACTCACCAAGCAGGGCACGCGGGTGTATCCAGCTTGCAGGGGCTGGCCCCGGCACCGAGCTGCGGCTGCCGAGAACCTGGCTGGAGGGTGCTGCGGTGAGGAAGAGTTGAAGAGCGTCAGCACAGGCTTGGTGGGAGAGCCTTGCTTGAGGACTTCAGGCTTTGTTTGCTTCATCGTGACCCAGTTCCTGGCCAATCCCACCTCATCGTGAACTCACTGCAGAGGGCATATAAATAAAAGATGTTTCTTTAACTCTCTTCACCACCTGTGCTGTCCCATGATAATTTCTCTCCAGCACCTTTCCGCAGCCTCCCCGGGTCTCTGAAGTGGAGCACGCTTGTCCTCCTGTATTTTCTCTCAGGTCTGGCCCACATTTACCCCTACCACACGTCCTTCCCCCCTGCAGCACCCAGTATTTAGAAGGAACTGTGGTTCTTTACAGTCACCGAGGGCCCTGCGCCGATAGCTGGATCAGCGTCGCAGCAGCACCTCCTTGTTACCAACAAGGGAAGTAAATTTGTGGCACTGAAGAGCCTGCTAGTCAATCCGTACCTTTCTGATGCATGAAAGGAATTTAATGCTGAATATTCTCAAAAAATGGGAGTGTGGATGAGCTTTAAACTAAATACCCACGCAACGGCAGGTGGTCCAGATCTTCAGGCTGGGCACAGCTTCTAAGCACCCAGGCGGACCAAGCAAATCAAGCGGAGGACGCTTGCTACTAGGAGCTGGAGCTTTCAGAGCAGGGCAGGGAGTTAAGTGCACAGATCCTGTTATTGCTAATGGTGTTTGTGTTTAGAGCTCCCCAGGCGTTGCTTTAGAAACTGCCGTGCCTGGGCTGTTAACCCAGCCTCACCTGCTGCTTTGCTTTTGGCACACAGATGGGGAATCGTGTCGTGTTTGGATGCACGGGGCGCGTCGGGAAGCGCTCCCGCAATTTGCCTCCTGCGCTCCTGCCTTTGGGCTGCTGGAGATGAAAAGGAGCTTGAGCGACAGGATCTGGGGAAGAGGGGACACGGCAGCAGGGGCCCGACCTGCTCTCCTCCCCCAAAGCTCTCTGACATCGTGGGGAAAGGGGAACCAGTGGCGGTGCTGAGAGGTCTGGTGGGTGGAAATGAGAGTCCCTAAAGGGACTTGCACTTGGCTCCCAACCCTTCAGTGACACCCTCCTGCAGCCCACCCAAACAACAGGCTGTATGCAGTTCCTAGCACCAGGTTCGCGTAGCAACCCTGGAGCAGAAGTTTCATGGACAAAGCTTATGGTCCTTCAGTGTTCCACCTCATCAGTGGCCAGGGCACAGCTGAGCCATGCTTTCCAGCTGGATGTAGGGGGAATTTCTTAAGCTGACTTGTGTTCAAGAGCCCTGGCTCCTCTGCTGCTGGTCACCACAGCATCTCCTTCTGGGACCTTCCCCTCCTTGTGTCTTTCTCAAAGAGATGTAACTGAAGACAATAAAAGGTTTCCTGAGGGCATCCTTCCTTCCCCAGGAAGATCTCCATCACTCAGAGTGAGGTAGGACCGCATGTATATGTGACATCAACCTCCTGGATTCTGCACAGTACCGACTCACCCAAGCAGTGCCCAGAGTCAGGTAAGTGCTTTCCCAAGGAAACATGGCTTTTGATGGCACTGTCCCAGCTTCAACCTGCTGATGTCAGCCACAGGCAATGACAATTGTACACGAGCCCACAAGGCTTCATCTCCACAGACCGATAAAGCATTTGGCCAACATGCAGACCCTGGGGCAGCTGTTCTCTGGGAGTTGAATCCAAGAGAGATCATGAAAAGCACTCGAGATTTACAGGCATGAGACACAATGTGATGCACAGCAACCTGCTCAGATTTGATACGGATCTGGCCAGATTTACCTCACGTGCTTAGCTGGGACCCCTGGGAGAAACTGATGGCAGCAAGCACCCAGCACCAGAGAAGCCAAGGAGACACATCCCAGCAGGGCCCAGGCACCAGCACCCAGGCAATGCCTCCAGCCAGGAGGCAGACACAGCTCACCCCAAGAAAGCTGTATCTAAGGATGTTCAGCCATTTCAAGTCCTCACCCTCCTCCTGATGCCATGCCACCAAGCTGGCTCTGGCTTGTGCCCTGTCCTCACAGGCCTCCCTGATCTTATGGCAGAACTCATCCCTGAACTCAGCCAAGGCCAGGGATTTCTCATAAATGGCCAGCCCCTTTTCAGTGGTCTGTGGAGACAGGACAAGGGGCAATGGCTGCAAGCTAGAACATAGGAAGTTCCACACCAACATGGGGAAGAACTTTTCCCCAGTGAGGGTGAGGGAGCCCTGGGACAGGCTGCCCAGGGGGGTGTGGAGTCTCCTTCTCTGGAGATATTCCAGCCCTGTCTGGATGCCGACCTGTGCAATATGAGCTGGGGAGCTGCTTTGGCAGGGAGGTTGGACCCAATGATCTCTTGAGGTCCCTTCCAACCCCTGTGATTCTGTGATAAAGAAATGAGTTGTGGCTACCCACAACCAGCACCAGCTGACATGTGGGTCATCACCCGAGCCACCGTGGCTCCCTCATCCTGCTGCTGGCTACCAGAAAGCAGCTAAGCTCTGCCTGGCTTCCCAGCTTGCTGCATTCTCTCCATCGCTGCTCCATGCACTGGCAGCAGAAGAGGCAGGAAGCAAATTTCCACTGCCCTCCTGGAGATCGGTGCAGCGTGGGTGTCGAAGGAGGAGAGCAACTGTAGATCAGAGCCATCTCCCATTGCTTCGGCCTCCCCCACTGTTTTCCCTTCGGCTTTTAGTCTCCGGCTTGCGGAAACAGCTCTATAAAGCCTCCGTAGGAAACCTAGGGATGGTCACAGGCAGCACAGTCTGTGTGCCTGTAATAGATTCGACCTGCTCTGTGCTTGCTAGCATACCCTGTGCGATCAACATGCCCGCTTCTGGCAGGCAAACCCTGAGACAAACCACAGCAGGACTCTGATTTCACCAGGAGCCTGCGAGGAACCCACGGTACAAGCCAAAGGATGCTCTGGTACATCCAGCCTGCTGCTGGAAATGATCTCACCCCTCCGACAAGTGCATCTACAGAGATCACTCAACAGAGATGGTCTCCTAAAGGAAGGTCTGCTCAAAGACGCAGCATCTTCTGGTACAAAATTGGCCCAGTTTCTTATTTCCAGGAGTATTTTTCCAGGAGTTAAAGCTCAAGAAAGAACATGATTCATTATCAAGCCTTCTCATTGGCAGGCATGCCCTCTAAAATAAGAGCAGATGTTTGCTTCTCCTTGTCCTGATCTGCATCGTGTGCATTTTTAATTCTAAGATGATTTTTCCTGAAGAGACATTAACGCTTCCCGGGTCGGAAGCAAGAGGCACCACAAGCCAAAACTCCTGACATTAGGGGCTTCCTAAGCATCTCTGTGCACTGCTCCAGTGTGAAAACACTGAGAGAGGATTTCAAGTGCTGCAGGAGACCAATAAAACCTTGAAACAACAACCAGCTGCAGCAAATCCTCTCCACAGCACCCGGCATACACAGACCCCAGCTCAGCCCATAGAAGGGGCACTGCAGGAGGTGAACAGCAACAACGCGCCAGTTCAGCCACCGAGGGGAAAAAAACCCAAAACACCCACCAAAAACCAAGTCACCAGCCCTAAAATTCAGGTTTTGGAGTCTGGTAAGACTGCAAGGCAGAACCTGGGAAGCTGTAGCATAGCCAGACTATTTCCCAAGTAGACCTGTAGGCACACACTTGTCATATGTCCCACTGCGCTTCTCCATCGTGGGAGACCACATCTCACTTGGGAACCTCAAGACAAGAGGGGGTCCATGGGATGGGAGGTCCAACCAAGCACCGTAGTGGCCTTGTAGGGGACAAAACCTGCACTTCAGCCAAACAGGTATTTTGACAACTCTTTTTAAAATGCCTGTGTCAGAGCAGGGCATTTTGCCCATGCTGATTTTCCACTGAGGAATTCCTTGGTTTAGCCACATTTTCCTAAGAAAGAAACAAATCCAGACCATTTTCCAGTCCCAGTCCAGTCCTTCAGGTTGACCAGACCTGGTCAACAAAGCAGAACCAACAAACACAGAGCTTGGAGGGTGTACCACAGCGTGACCTTTCCTTCCAGCCTTTTCTTGAGCAAAACCTGGTATAACCACCTTGAATTTTGCCTCTGGTTTCGTTTCTTGGCTCCAAGTTCAGGCAGGTCTGTCTCCAGGAGTGAGGAATTAAGTAGCACAGCTATTCCAAAGTAAATTGGTCCACGATTGCTTTCCCATAGCAAGAGAGTTGTTTTCTTAGGGCAAACCACTTTTATTCTTGAGGAGAGTGTCAGCAGGAGGAACAGCCAGAGGAAACCTGGCGATGCTGCTACTCTGGAGCTGTTATCATCACATAGAAAAGACCCTGAGCTTCACCCCAGCAGTGATTCTGTCAATATGAGCTAGGAAGCCTGCTTTGGCAGGGGGGTTGGACGTGATGATCTCTCGAGGTCCCTTCTAACCCTTGTGATTCTGTGATTTGTGGGGCCAGGCAAACAGGAACGACCCACTCTTGAACGCACCTCAGTCGAGGACATCGGAGTCAGGGTTCCCCATAAATGCCCACAGCTTGGGCTGGGGGTGTGAGGAGAATGCTCCATCTCCAAACTGAAAGGGCAGAGAAAACGTGGAGCTGCTCCAGCGAGGGAGAAGCGTCTATAATTAATGTAGTGGGAAAATTACACGTTTATATAGCCCCCCCAAACACAATAGCAGACATCCATTTCCTGCAGGGACTGTGGACGCTTGCCAGCCCGCAAATAAATCACAAAAACACAAAGCCAACAAGGAGGAAAAGAAAGGAGAATTATCACATAGGATGCAGCAGCCTTTTGTACAAGGAAAATAATCAGCCTCTCCACCAGACATCTATTGTTTATCAATAATATTCCCTAACACTTTTGAGTCTCAACTGGGAAGTGATGTTCAAACCGAACGATGAAAGTCTCCCTGGGTTTTGCAGGCTCCAAAGGCACAACAGAGTGGTCACTGGGGAGACGTACTGACCTGCCCCAGAGGCATTTGTGGGACCAAACCCAAAAAACGCACAGCAAACCTGACATTAAATAGATTTTGGCATAGGTAAAAAGATGGAATAAACCCAAAATTCCCCACTTTCCTCCAGGACACGGGTGCCTGGCACGCAGGGACAGAGGCACTCAATGGTCTGGCAGCACCTTCACAGAGACTGTGTCCAGCGATGCTGGAGATCAAAAACAAGGGAACAGTTTTAGTGAGGACTTGCAGAGCCTCTCCCAGACATCTTCTCTCCCCTTGCCTTTCCCCACAGAAGTTAAATGGCACGAGCTCCAACTTCACAGCACATTCCAGTCAACAAGAGCCTCTCCCCTGACTTTCAACTGCCTTTGGCTCAAGCAATGGGACCATGACTCCAGCTTCATGGCTTCCCCTGTGGCTCGTGAAGTTGGGCTTTATTGGCAACAGTGGGCTGGAGGAGAAGGTCCATTAGTGGGTTTCAGAAGGATTGTTCCTGTTTGTTTCTCAGCATGGGGCAGTTATATATGAATTACAGGCATATGCCATACTTTCCAGGATATATTTTGGCTACAACACTGGCAAACGCATGAGCACTCCCAAGGGTTGGCTTGGTTTTCCCCTGCCTCTGCTCCATGCACAGTGGGGTGAATGCTGCTCTCAAGATTCCTGCTGGAAACAGAGGGCTCTCACTACGCAGGTCTCTGTGCCCAGCACTGGCACCTGATCTCAAGGGTCCCTCGCAGCATGGCGGGAGTTGTGGATCCCTCTGAGCCCAGCTGCAGCAGCTGGACCTGCTTCTGTGCGAGATCTGTTGGAACTGTTGGAGAGGGTCCAGAGAAGGCCACAAAGATGATTAGAGGGCTGGAGCACCTGCCCTACAAAGAGAGGCTGAGGGAGCTGGGCTTGTTCAACCTGGAGAAGAGAAGGCTGCAGGGGAACCTCATTGCAGCCTTCCCATCCCTGAAGGGAGCAGAGAAACAGGAGGGGAATCAGCTTGTGAAAGGGTAGAGACTGGCAGGACAAGGGGGATGGAATGAAGCTGGAGGGAAGGGTTAGATGAGATATTAGGGGGAAGTTCTTTCCAGAGAGAGTGGTGAGGGGCTGGAACAGGCTGCCCAGAGAGGGGGTGGATGCCCCATCCCTGGGGGTGTTCAAGGCCAGGTTGGATAGGGCCCTGGGCAACCTTGTGCAGCTCCAGGCCTGGAGGCTGGTGGCCCTGCCTGTGGCAGGGGGGTGGGGCTCTGTGATCCTTGGGGGCCCTTCCAACCCAGAACAGTCTGTGATTCTCTGACTCTATGAGCAATCAGTGGATCCCCAAAATGTTTTACTGAAACAAGCTATAGGTTGAACTTTTTTAGGTGGCACCCAAACCCACCCTTTGCTGCTGCTGTAGAAGCTTCTCCACCACCTCTTTACATGCTAGAGGAACATTCAAGTGTGATGTCTTGGGCTGAGGTTGGTTTATCTCACTGCGCACTCTCAGTTTGCTGCCTGGCCACCAGACCCTCCATCAGGACCAGAAGTCCCATGACCTGCAACAGCTAAAATGAAACTCCTCCCCCATTCCAGGCTTGCCCAACCCAAATCCTCACACTTCCTGCTCTAATCCTCCCATTCCCAGGAGGCAGTGGGGAAACACAGCTGGCACTCAGCAATGTCAGGGGACCAAGCAAAATGCTTGGCCGCACGTCACGCAGTTAAGCTTTGCCCTTCTTTTCTTTGGCTGCCTTAAAAAAAATCAGGGGAAAAAAAGGGGAAAAAAATAAAATAAAAGAGAGAGGAATTGTCCATGTTGACACACACAGAGAAAGGAAACATTTGTTTAGGAGAAAATCAGGTTCCTCTCACTGATTGTTGGCTGCCATTCAGGAGGAAGGGAGAGCAGCAGCAGCCATTAGTGTCTGCCTGTTCCTTAGTGATTTGGGCTTTTGTGTTGGGAACGATGCACTTAATTCTGATAAAGGTATTAGTGTGTTTCTTGGCCTGAATAGTGAATTATTCAATGCAAATCCCTCTATTTATGAGCTTTAATGCCGAGATCTTAAACACCAACACTAAAGTCATTCAAAGCCTCAAGGTCCCTGCAGCACCTCTGTGGTGCTGCACAAACCAAGTACCCACATTTCTTTACTGGGTGCATATTTCAGGGATGAGGGCAGGCCCTCAGGTGGGAGTGGGGTTTTTTTGAATGTTCAGACAGCACTTTGCTCAAAGCTGCCCAGAGCCCACCCTGCAGCCATGAGCAGCACCCAAGAGCAGGGGCTCCCTCAGTAACATCCCCTGGGGGATCTAGCAAGCTTCCTCTTGAGCTCCTTATGCCTAAGTGGCACGCAGGAACAGATAAGCACATTCAGGATAAACACATCTGGAAGCAGCTTGCCAGCTACAAAGAAATGCTTATTAACACACTTTTTTAGGGTAAAAATGGAGCAAAACTGAAATAGAGCAAGCACAGGCTAGAGTTTTCATATGGGGAGGAGGGGAAGCCAGCCTAAAATCCAGAGCGCTCACAGCAGCTTTGGCTTCCTTCAGAAGAGCAGGCTGATTTATGGGGGGTTTAATTTGTATTTCCATGTTTCTTTTGCTCAATCCTATCCTAATTCCAACTTTGCCTTCTTGAAAAACATCGGTTCCGAACCGAAGCAACACGCTGAGATTCCTGCAGCACTGAACCCCGGTTGGTCTCTCCCTCTGGCTCTGTCCTGCAATCAAGTGGGTTTCCAAGGGGCCTGGCCCAGCTCACACCAGGGCACATCAGCCCTCAGGGCCACCCATGGGACCCTTTCTGAAAAGGCCCCAACTGCTGCTCAACTCCACTCACCCAGCAAAGGCCCCGGACCACAGCCAGAGGTGAGTGAGCTGACGCTCCGTGTTCTGGAGTGACATCTGTCTCCACCATCCCTCCTGCCTGACGGAAGCCTCAGCACTCACCCTCAATGGATGGGGACCCAGCCCACATCTCTGCACTCCTGGATGCAGCCTTCCTCCGTGGGCACAGGGACCAGCTACCCTGTGTTGGCCATCTCTCAGTCAGAGTTCTTTCCTTCTCCAAAATGAAAGCCAGGCTCACTCCAGTGTGGACATCGGGAGCCAAGGTCCTGGCTGGGGTGGCAAGAGATCCTGCCAGCCCCATGAATGCATCCCTCATCGAGCTGGACAGCTGCCCACAGCAGGCATAGGATGAATCCCCGTGGATTCATCCTTCCTTCAAGTAAAAAGGGAGATTTGTTAAAAAACCACCCCAAAACCCCAAAGCAAAGCCCATGCCATGTCTCTAGGTCTCCAGACAAGAAACATGCTGCAGCCCACATAACCATGTAGACTCAGTTTAAAGGAGCAGTAGGATGGATCCAGAGTCAGCAAGTGCTTGGTAATTCAGGCAACGGGTGCCAGAGCTTTATGCCTTTGCCCAGCGTTGCTGTGCTACAGAGTCAAACAAGAAAGAGGACCTTTTTCCCTTCTATTCCATAAACAGGAAGAAAAAAATATTGTTTAAAAAAATAACAGTTTAGGCTAATCCTAAACTGAAAGTTCCTATTCTTTCTTTAACTGGTTTTCTAAAAAACAAAGTCTCTGTTTGACCTGAAATGTTTAATTTGACCTAACATCCTTTGCTTTGCTTTTAGTGTCTTGGATGTTTTAAGGAAAGGGGCCAATTTTTAAAATCAAATTAGAGTTTAATTTTGGGAGTTTTATTTTACAGCCTCCTGTGATGTATTGTCTTCTATTTTTTTTTAAGTAACTGTGTAAGCAGACAGCTCATGAACACTCCAGCACAGTGAGACCATCTAACAAAAGCCACAGGACATTGTCCAGGCCGTGTACATGTCCCTCTGTGTAGTAAGAGGACCAGACCTAGGAGATGAAGGTGGCACATTTGTCTTTGGCTGCCTCCCCCAGCTAAAACCACAACTCAGGCTGGAGACTGCTCCATCCTTAGCCCAACAACTACCCTCTGTGCAAGGCATTGCTTGGGGATGCCGAAGCAAACACCATCCCTTCCAAATGTCCTTCACTTGCTGAGAAGAGCCTGGGTGTCTCAACCTGGGGACCTGTGACAGGATCTTGCCATGATCGTGCTTTGATCTTGCCTCCTTTGTAGCCCATGTAGCCTATCTGCTCTATGTTTTCAGATGCCCCAGTCCTCCAAGAAACTGGCTTGCTATTGGATTTAATAGTTAGCTGAAACCAGCTATTGGTTGGGTTATAGTTGGTTAATAATTGGCTGAAACTTGGTATTCCACAGCTCCCCCCCAGCAAGTGGATTTAAATGACTTCCTAGATTTAGGACCTGATATTGCCCCTACAACAACCCAACTAGCTGACGACACAGAAGAGGACCAAAGCCTTGCAGCAGCAAAGGGGCACTAAAACAAATCCCATCGAACCCCTGGCTCAAACAGGGGTTCAAGAAGAGTTGACAAAGCACCCCAGAAGGAATCACAGAATCACAAGGTTGGAAAAGCCCTTTAAACTCATGGAGTCCAACCGTCCCTGTCCTGTGCTGACCCATATCCCTGAGCACCTCATCTCCCCATCTGTTAAACACACCCAGGGGTGGGGACTCAGCCCCCTCCCTGGGCAGCCTGTGCCAGGCCCTGTCAACTCTTTCAGGGAAGAACTTTTCCCTCACATCTAATCTGACCCTGAAAGTTCATGAAGTTAAAGATGCCCCAAAATGTTCAAGGAGTTAAAGTTCAAGGAGTTAAAGATGCCCCAAAATGGCATATTTGGGGATGACCTGCAAACAAGAAAACCACCTGCTGCACTTTGGAGCTACATAGTTTTGGTTGTAAAAATGTTAATTGGGAAAAAAAAAACCTCTGCTGTCCCATCAAGCCACTTCAGAAAGCAGAGTGTTTGCTCAGGCTGGTGGCTGTCAGTAACAACAGAGCCCATTTCTTAGTTTTAAGACCTGCCAGGGTAGAAACAACCGCTTCCCTCCCCATCCAGTGCCCTTCAGTTGTAAAACAAGCCCTTTTAACATCATTTAAGAGCAATGATAGCAGTTGCACTGTGTTTTCCTTTGCTTTCCTGGTTTATCCACACAGGAATCAGACTGTGGCCGGATAAAAGAGTGTAAGGCCACTACTGACCTCTAACCCATACAGTAAAATCAGGTATGGGGAACATACAGACTGTAACTACTCTGCAGAGGGCACAGAGTACTTTACAAACCCAGGTAACTCTGCTGTTCCATGCCACTATCTTTGCTTTTGGCCCCACACAAAGCCAGGATGAAATCAGCAGACATACAAGGAGGCGCATTCCAACCGGAGACGCTTCACACCACCACCCAGAAAAGAAAAACAACCCAACCTGCTATTCCTCCTTCTGACTACCTGCAGCATCCTGGAGGTGCTTTGTCCTCCCTCACATGGCAGCCCAGCTGCCATGACCAAAACCAAGGGAGTTCAAGTTGTAAAGAGGAAGTTTGGAACCTACAGCAGCTCAAAATGCGGAGCACAAGTGCAGCCTATGCTTACACTCATGCTTCACCTGCACATGGGACATTCCAAAGGCCCCTGGGTACCACCTAGCCATCTGCAAGTGGAGGCTGTGCATCCCCTGCAGGCTCCTCAGAGCAACGCACCAGTTCCAGACAAGTGCCCTAAAAAAGCAGCTTTTTCACTGGGGGTAGCTCCTGCCTTAGAAACCTCACTTGCATCTGCTCAGCCTGACCAAGAATGTGCTTCTAGCTCGAGGTTCAGCCCAGCTAGGAGAAGAAGTAGGATGTATCATTTCACACCTCTCTGTGGGCTCCCCAGGGCTGGCAGTGGAGATTTTTAATTGACATGAGATATGATTTTTCTCCTGCTAACTGCCACAACGCTTCCCAGGAAGCACCAGCCTCACCCCACCACCACCAGCCGTGTCCGTGGCGGTGCACAGAAATACAAATTGCTGGTTTTGTTTTCCATCTCCCATTAGGCTGTCATCAGTCCAGTCCCTCCAACCTCCAGGGACTTCCTTCCAAGGAGAAACTACTCTTTGATTTTCATCGACATACTAAAGCCAGGGGTGAGCAGCAGGATGCAAAAGGCAAGAAGGGAACAGGCAACCTCTGTCCATATGTTTTGGGAGGGAGAAAACAGATACAAAACACAAGCCTTGGAAATGAATATCAAATTGCTTTCACTTGAAAGACAAGCACTTAGAATCATAGAATCACAGACTGGTCTGGGTTGGAAGGGACCCCAAGGATCACAGAGCTCCAAACCCCTGCCACAGGCAGGGCCACCAGCCTCCAGGCCTGGAGCTACCCAAGGTTGCCCAGGGCCCCAGCCAACCTGGCATTGAACACCCCCAGGGATGGGACATCCACCACCTCTCTGGGCAGCCTGTTCCAGCCCCTCACCACTCTCTCTGTAAAAAACTTCCCCCTAATATCTAATTTAAACCTTCCTTCCTTCAGCTTTAATCCACCCACCTTGTCCTGCCAGTCTCTGCCCTTTAACAAGCTGATTCCACTCCTGTTCCTCTGCTCCCTTCAGGGACTGGAAGGCTGCAATGAGGTCCCCTTCTCTTCTCCAGGCTGAACAAGTCCAGCTCCCTCAACCTCTCTTTGTAGGGGAGGTGCTCCAGCCCTCTAATCATCTTTATGGCCTCCTCTGAACCCTCTCCTCTTAGGACAAATTAAAAGAGTCAAAACATTGTGCTGTTGCCCAGATTAAAAAGTCTCTGGTCTTTTTATCTTGTTCTTCCAGAAGTTTCCATAACCATTGTGTTTAGCTGCCCACTTCAGATTTTCAACCAGTTTCAAAGGCAACTCAAGTTTCAGGATGGATTTGCAAGGCTGGCAACCAGACTTGACATCTCCTTGGAGCACATCATTAAGAAAAGCACGACCTTGTGTCCTGCTGTGCTGCTGGGGAGCCCATTTTCAGATGACAGCCCTGCTAGGAAACCAGATTTCATGATGGGCAGAAGGGCTGGCAGAAGCTGCTGAGATGTCAGGGGATGGCACAGCTCTTTTTAATAAAAAAGCACTTGCCTGCCTGGTCTTTGAGGCAGGTGACAATAACAAGGAGTGATAAATGAACATCAGCCTGTGTTCACAGAGAATGTCTCATCTTGGCCACGTTCCAAGCACACTGCCAACAGGGATGCATTAGCCCCTGTTGTCAAAACTGCTTCATTTCACACACATGAAAAATACTCCTGTGGCCAAGCAGAAGGAGCAGGAGATGCCTGGGTAGGGAACAGAGGCAGGTGTCCCAGCCTGGACCACTGGAAGTGACTCCAGCGTTGTAGATGTGAGAAGGTCATTTTCCATCTCTTGCCATTCTCCTACTCCATTAAGTGATTGCCAGTACTCAGCTGGGCTGTGGCTCCTGCCAGGTACTCAGAGACCTACCACTTAGCAGCAGAAGCAATTCTAATATAGCAGAGGACCCCCCAGCTCTGTGGTCACAACGGTTCTGACCCTGGCAGCATGGGCAAGCCTGGTTTTTCTAGTCTGACTGACAGCAAATGGTACCTAACTCTCAGGGGTTTTTCTGACCTTAGCGACAGAGCAGTGGGCAGCAGATCCATGGTCACACAGAGCAAAATCGGGATGGCAAAGCAGGCTCCTCCTCTGATACAACTGCTGGGCAGTAATGGCATTTCTTAAGGGATGAAGGTGGTGGGAGGCATGTGGGACATCACTGGTAGGAGCCCACTCATCAGATACTTGGACACATAAGCATACATGCACTCATCAACTGATGCTTACGCAAGTCAGATGACCCCTGCTGGCAAGCTTCAACAGGACACAGATGTAAACAAGGAAGGGCTCCCACAGTACTCCCTGGGACAAGGGCCTGACTGCAGCAGTTGCTGCTTGATCTGCAACAGCCTGGCATCCACCACGGCTTATGTTCTCACTTGCTAGAGGAGGCTTCCTGGAGAAGCCTTCGGAGAAGCCTCCATCTCCCACGCTACGTTTTCCTTTCAGCCCTTTCCAGCACCGCAGACATCAGCTCGGCACTTTCCCACCATTACTTGTCTGTCTTTATTAGTAAGAAATAGCTTTATGACTTGATACATCTGGCTGTAGCTCCAGCTAACACGAGGAGTTTATTGTGCTTGGGTTTAAGAACACTTTAAAAGGACTTACAGTCATCCATCATCCATCCATCCATCCATCCGCTTTCTTGTACACTCTTGAAGACTGATATTTCCCTTCACTTGAGACTTCTCCAATTATCCTTAATAAAATAAAAATGACATATTTCTCCCCTTCAGTAGCTTGCAGACCTCCTGGCTGTTGCCTATGTTTAGTGCTAATGACCCCACAAGAAAGCTTTAGTGTGCTGCAAGAGCAGTCTTTGGTGACTGCAGTTTTTAGCCCGTGTCTGAAACGTGGCTTTCTGGGGGCAGAGGGTTTCATTTGTTGTGTCTGAGACCATTGCCCTAAATACTTCCTACTCCTCTTGACTTTCCCAGACATTATACAATCCTGGAGGACTTTTCACATTCCCTCCAACTTAACTGCAGTAGAGCCTGAAACTTGCGTTGCCTCTTCCAGTGCCTAATAAAGTCTCATGAGAACAAGAGCTCCTCCTGTGCAGTTCTTTTCCATATCTGAAGGATACTCCTGAACTTTAGCCTGACTTTTGCTTTTGGCTCCTCTCCGAGGACTTTGATCCAAGAAAGCCTCTCAACATGTTCCACTTGCTCAGCTGGGGAATTCAGCACTGCGGTATCTCGCATTGCAGATTATTTTTAGGGATGATCAAATCAAGACAGATAAAATAAGAAACAAGCAGAATCTTTGCTAGAGCTGACTGCAAAATGCTGTAACTTAACCAGCACTTGCTCTCATGGCCAGAGTGGATTTCCTGACCCAAGAAAGAGCTGATGGGCCTGATTCAGGGTGGTCATCAGCCCAACTCATCAGCCTGCAGGCCACACTATCAAACCAGTCTCTCTCTCCCTGATATCTTGCTTCCTGGGTATCAGCTATCTATATCCAAGCCAGCAATGGGCACTCACAGCCCAGAAGGCCAATGGCACCCTGGGAAGCACCACCAGAAGTGTGGCCAGCAGATCGAGAGAGGGGATTCTGCCCCTCTGCCCTGCTCTGGTGAGACCCCCCTGCAGCACTGTGTCCAGCTCTGGGGTCCTCAGCACAAGGAGGACATGGACCTCTAGAATCAACTCCAGGGGAGGCCATGAGGATGCTCAGAGGGCTGGAGCTCCTCTCCTACAAAGACAGGCTGGGAGAGCTGGGCTGGTTCAGCCTGGAGAAGAGAAGGCTCAGGGAGACCCGAGCCCCTTCCAGTCCCTGAAGAGCCCCAAAGGAAAGCTGGGCAGGACTGTTTGTAAGGGCAGGGAGCGATGGGACGATGGGAAATGGGTTAAACTAGAGCAGGGCAGGTTCAGGTGAGACATGAGGAAGAAGCTCTTCCCTCTGAGGGTGGTGAGACCCTGGCACAGGTTGCCCAGAGAGGTGGGGGAGGGCCCATCCCTGGAGATATCCAAGGTCAGGGTGGATGATGCTCTGAGCAACCTGATCTAAAGGTGTCCCTGCTCAGTTCAGGGGTGGGACTAGATGGCCTTTGAAAGGCCCCTGACAATCTAACACATTTTATGATTCTGTGATCTCCTGCTTAGGAGCTCAAGAAGTCCCTTGCAGAGGTAGCCTGTAACCTCTCAAGGGGAGACACACCAGCAAGCAGTGGTGCCCTGCAGCACGCCAGCTGAGGAGCAGCAGGTAGGTGATGTACATGCTGACGCACAAGGGGCTGAGTTGGTAGGATACAGCTGGCAGCCCTGCATTCCAGTCCAAAAAAAAATCCAATTGAAGGAAAGCACACTTAACTGGGATGAGACACAGTTACTCACTGATGTAGACCTTTCATATTACAGGAGACACTTCTACCCAGTGGAACAACAAGCTTTCACATGGGCAAGCCTCTGCTCGTTATCCAGCTGTGCATAAGCTTTCTTGGACAGCAAAGAGCACACCTTCACAGAGAAACAGCCAAACAAGCCAAGGATGTGCCAACAGACCTTGATGGCTCAGTTGTGCTGCCTACCAGTACCCAGTGAGCAGTACAGCTCATCTTAGGACAAAGAGATCACCATAGGTCAACGTGGTTATCTGCATGCTGACATAGCCAAATTAAATCCAAATTTAATTTTGAAGTCAAGGAAACATCATCCTTAGCTGTGAAGGGCATCCTAAACAATGATGACCACCAAGACTGGTGATTTGCTGATGAATTTCAGTTAATCCCTTTAATAAATGATTATCAGGCTGTTAATAAACTCTCCTAGGCTGCCTAAGCGTAACATTCACTGCCTGGCACTTCATTGGAAAGAAAAGAACCACAGAAAGCCACGAGACATACCTCTCTGCATGTCATAAGACAGGACTTAAGAACAATGGGTTTGGGGGCAATTCCAAAGCCCAGGACTGCAGAAATAAAGGACACAACAGGATTTGCTCCCCCGATGTGAGGGAACACACTTTGCTCTTCACTGGGCTGTGCTGCCTATGGGAAGAAAAGAAAAATCAGTCACCGCTGAAGGCCGGAGCACCTAGGCCGAACTAGGCCCTTAGAATCATAGAATGGCATGGGTTGGAAGGGACCCCAAGGATCACACAGCGCCAACCCCCCTGCCACAGGCAAGGCCACCAACCTCCAGGCCTGGAGCTACACAAGGTTGCCCAGGGCCCCATCCAACCTGGCCTTGAACACCCCCAGGGATGGGGCATCCACCCCCTCTCTGGGCAGCCTGTTCCAGCCCCTCACCACTCTCTCTGTAAAAAACTTCCCCCTAATATCCAATTTAAACCTTCCTTCCTTTAGCCTTAATCCATCCCCCTTGTCCTGCCATTATCTACCCTTTAAAAAAGCTGATTCCCCTCCCGTTTCTCTGCTCCCTTCAGGGACTGGAAGGCTGCAATGAGGTCCCCCCGCAGCCTTCTCTTCTCCAGGCTGAACAAACCCAGCTCCCTCAGTCTGTCTTCATAGGAGAGGTGCTCCAACCCCTCATCATCTTCATGGCTCCTCTGAACCCTCCCCAACAGTTTTGCATCTTCCTTGTACTGGGGCCCCAGCTCTGGACACAAGCCTCCAGATGTGGTCTCACAACGGCAGAGCAGAGAGGGACAATCCCCTCCCTGTCCCTGCTGCCACCCCTCTTCTGATGGAGCCCAGGATCCCACCACCCTTCCGAGCTGCAAGAGCACACTGCTGGCTCATGTTAAGTTCCTCATCTCCCATGACACCCAAGTCCTCAGCAGGGCCTTAAAGGTCTTTATTCCTTTTTTATTTTTCCTTTTTTTTCTCTCCAGGTTGCCTATTTCCAACAGTATTTTAGCACAAGTTGCGCCTGCTGACCTACCGCATTTAGCCTACTTAAACTTAATTAAAGTTTAATTATTGTATTAGGTGTTTGTCTAAACTCAAACGTGAGTCAAAGGCTTTGCAGAGTGTTGGCTAAGGTCTCAGCATGACCAGGCAGCTTTGCTTACATATTTTTTTAATATATTCACATAAAAGGTACCACAAAAGCACAGGTCACTTCTAATGTACCCATCACAACCTTCCCTAAAGCCACGGCTAGCCTGCAGCTTCAGGTAGGACCTGTGTGAGAAGGAGCACCATTTCTTGGTTTGCAGTTAACTCTTGGTGTAACAGAGACCTCAGACTCTTGGTGTAACAGGGGTCAGGACTCATGGAACATCCTACAACAGCTTGTGTTTCAGGAAGCTCCCGTGAGTCCTGGCACATCAGGTAACTCAGGTCTCTCCTCGGAGGCGACCATAATGTCTTGTTGCATTTCTACTTCTTTCTAAAATCAGGGAAAGGCCTCTTCTTTCCATTCCCCCCACCAGTGCAGAGCAAAGTCTCTGCTTCATGCATGGATGGTTGTTTTCCAGTCAGCCTCACGCTTCGCTCAAACAACTCAAGCCAAGTTTCCTGACAGGTCAGTTGCCAGCCCATTTGCTCTCCTCTCCACTTCCAACATACATTACCTCCTGTCCCAGGTTTATGGACTAAAAGAGGCAGCACCAGAACCTGCACATCACACCTGGTACCAGTATGCCACACCCCTCACAAGCCACCAATGAATTAACCAGTGGTCTGAAAGAACCCTTAACAAAAGATCCTAGTGCTGTCCTCAGTTGGTACCACTGCTTTCCTCTTGTTTCTGTAAGATTAGGCATGAAAGTGAAAGTAAGTTGTCCACACCTCAAAGCTCAGCAGTCTGCGGGTTGGCATCCATAGCTGTCCTCTTACGTGGCTCACTCCATTCTCACCTGCAACAAAAATGGGTCAGGCTTTAATCCAGGGAAAGCCACCGGTTTTAGAGCTATTGATCTAAAGTTGCTCAGGCAAAATTCCCATGGGAGCTGGCCCTGCAGCCCAGCACATGGAGGGAATGCAGACTGAGCCCAGCACAACCCATCTTCAAGTCCCAGTTTCCCACAGCATCCTCACAGCGGAGCACAGGGCGCTTGCTCAGCATGTGTCCCCAGAAGGTTTTCAGCCCAAGGTCCTTCTGTGAGTCTTCTGCCTTGCAAGTCACAGAATCATAAGGCTGAAAAAGACCTTTAAGCTCATTGAGTCCAACCATTCTTGTCAAGTCCAACCATACCTGTCCTGTGCTGACCCATATCCCCGAGCACCTCATCTCTCCATCTGTTAAACACACCCAGGGGTGGGGACTCAGCCCCCTCCCTGTGCAGCCTGGGCCAGGCCCTGACAACTCTTTCAGGGAAGAACTTTTCCCTCCCATCTGAGCTGCCCCTGCCCTGGCACAGCTTGAGCCCATTTCCCCTTGTCCCATCTCCTGTCCCCTGGCTGAAGAGACCATCGCCCACCTCTCTGCACCCTCCTGGCAGGTCAGTGGAGGTGGGGAGAAGGTCTTCCTCAGCCTCCTCTTCTCCAGGCTGAACACCCCCAGCTCCTTCAGCCACTCCTTATAGGATTTGCCCTTCAGCCCCTTCCCCAGCCTGGTTGCCCTTCTCTGGACTCTTTCAAGGACCTCAATGTCCTTCTTATGGTGAGTAGCCTAGAACTGGACCCAGCAGTCAAGGTGCAGCCTCACCAGTGCCCAGTACAGGGGCACAATCCCCTCCCCAGACCTACTGGCCACACTATTTGTGATACAAGCCAGGATGCCATTGGACTTCCTGGCCACCTGGGCACACTGCTGGCTCATATTCAGCCTGCAGTCATCCAACACTCCCAGGTCCTTCTCTGCCTGACAGCTCTCCAGCTGCTCTCCCCCCAGCCTGTAGCACTGCTCAGGGTTTTTATGTCCCATGTGCAGCACTCTACTCTTCGTGTTGTTAAACCTCATCCTATTGGTCTCAGACCATCGATCCAGTCTAGTCAGGGCTCTTTGAAGAGCCTCCTTACCCTCAAGCAGATCTTGCCAGCCGAGCCACACAATGCCACCAGCGCTGCACATGCACCCTCACAAACTGGAAGTGCAATTCCATTTGCGCTGGCCTTGGCTCTACTTGCCCCTCCAGGCCACGGGCATGCTACCAAGCAGCCAGCTGCCCCGAGGCTGCCATCATCCTCATTGGTCTTGAAGGTCTCCCATCATTAGGTTCCCCACCTCTGTCCCAAAGCTCTACCTGCAGGCACAGCCAGAATAACTGCTGTTGGGTGATGTCACAGCTTAAACAACCCACAGCTTAATTTGCTTTCAGCCACAACCGCGCCAGCTCTCTGTCCTTTAAATATTGTACCTGCTCTCTTGTTGACTGCTTGTTGTTAATGCTGAACTAATTATTCTATGGGGCTTGTTCAGGTTGGTGACTCCTTGCTCCAGCATGGCACGGCCTGGAGAAGCGTTGTGGCCAGCATGGGCATCCTACCTGGTCTTTCTCTAAGACTACAGACAGGGCTCCCAGGGCAAAACTCTGTCCCATTACCCTGCAATCTGTTAGTGAATCACTTGCCCTATCGCCTATCATCTCTACCAGGAGGTATGGAAAACTTTCTTCACCACAAGGAACACACCTTGAATATGGACAAAACCCATCAACATTTCCAAACAGATGGAAATAGCTTTTAAACCAAGCCACCTTCTCCTTCTGGACAGAGATTTCCAGATGCACTGCGATAAGCACAGCATAGGAAATCACATCTTCTGCATAGAAATCCAGGGAGGGGGGTGAAATGCCTTTTTAAATTGTTTTATACAAGCACCAACTTTAAAAAAAGGAGGGTTTTTTTGGAAAAGATTCTTTTGGCAACAAACCTTGCAGCTTAGTGCTTCGCAGCTGCCAAACATTTACCTTTAACAAATAAAAACTCCTTCAGAGCTTTGGATTTTGCTTCACATCCACCTCCCCCCCCCTCCCTTTTTTTTTCAATGACACCACAAATGAAGAGGGTCTGGCAAAAAGACCCACCACCTGTGCATTCATTCGCAGGCACTTATAGGTAAAAAAGATACATAAATGTGAGGCTAAGTCCAAATTCCCAGGAGGACCACTCCAAGCTGGATGGGCTCATTTCCCCTCTAAGGACAGACACCTCCTACCTAGCACTGGATGACATTCAAATGGGTTTTAGAGACTCCCGAAACCCCAAAATCTCATTGGTTTCCTCTTCTGTGAAAGGCTACTTGCCCAGTAGCAGTTCCTTCACCTCTTCATCGCCTTGCCCCACGCCACAGTGCTGGTCCCAGTGCATGCTTCTCCTGAAACACTCCCCAGCTCCCAGGAGTGCTGCTACCTTTGCAGCGGAGGTGGATGAGGCAAGGCCTCTTTTGGCTGCCTATAGCTGGGGTATTTGCCAGAGAGACTCCAATTTTAAAGTAAATATACTACTTTGCACACAATGCTGCGATGAGGTATTTTTTCACCAAAGGGGAATGGGGAAGTCATTGTTCCCAACAATAAGCACCTATTTGTTTTGGGTTTCGGCCTCTCAAATGACAAATGCTGGTGGTGAATGTTCTTTGTAGAAGTGGACTAGGGGCATGTGCCTCTTCAGCAGCCGTGAGGGTCTGGGACACCAGGTGCCCCTCAGACACATCTTGGGAGTCAATCTTCCTGGTGCTCTTTGGCCTGCAATAGATAGAACAGAATAACAACCTCTTTGGGCCTTTAAAAAGCAAATCTGAAATGCTTCAGTATTAGATAAATTCACCCCAAGAATGGAGAAGGGCTCTCCAACTACACATGGAAATACCCAACTCAGAAGCATCAGCTCACCACAAGCATCCCAGCAAGGAAGGACCCAAGCTATGAAGGACTGGTTTTAGCCCCCGATGAGCCAAAGGCAGAAAGAAGTGGCAGGCGGTGTGGATCAGAGGCGCACCAAGTCAGTACAGCACATCCAACCCCAGCGTGCTTCCTCCCTGGTGGATCCACGGAGCAGGGAGAAGCCTATGCTGCAGGTCCTTAGGAAGCAGGAGGAGAAATCTCGGTCTCCACCTGCACTGCTTCCCGAGGTAAGCGCTCCCCCTCGCTTCTCCTGCTCGCACTGCCGCTGCTCCGCAGAGCCTTTCGTGGAACACACGCTATAAATACACATGCCACTTTCCAAAATAGCCTCACCAGGGTTACGCTGCAAACAGCGCTGCTCCGGGATGCTTCCTGCCTCTGTTCTGGTAGCTCTGCAGAGCCAGCAGCGAGCCCTGCTTTCTGGGATCCTCCCTCCCAGGGACCCATCGCTCTCAGCACATGGAGGGTGGCAGAAGGGCATCAGGGCCAAGCCCATGTGCCCAAAGGCATGGGAAGAAGCAGAGAGCTAACTAGAGGAACGGAAACGTGTGTTGAACTTCACACAACAAACCCCTCGCCCATGCGGCCCATCTCTATGGCAACCACACAGCGCAAAACCAAGACATTAACACCTCAGTGTAATAGCGTGCATGCGCTTAGCTATTATGATTCCAGGGGTATATTCCCCTCCTCACGGCCCCCCCCAAGCCCCCCCCAATCTCATTTTGCTTCATAATGAAGGCAGCTCGATTCCAGTTCGAATACCAACACAAGCGGAGGCACATGGTTCCCTGACAGCAAAGCTGAAGCTTTGGTAGTTTTAATCAGTTTTAAAAAATTGGGGGGGGGGGAAGGAGGGGGATGTGAGGGGTGTGGAAAGCTGTGTCTAGGGAGTTACCCGATTTCTGTTTTATTTTGCAAAAATCATTACAGATTCACAAGTCACTGGGACAGGGAAGGAGCTGCTATACACTGTACCCTATGAAGCTCTTCATTAGGAAGAGGAAATGGAGCAGACACCTCTTCCCCCAAAATAACTTCAAAGCACCCTGCCTTTACATTACAGGATCACAAGAGTCACCAAGGTCGGAAAAGACCTTCAAGATCATCGAGTCCAACCATCAGCCCTACACCACCATAACCTCTAAACCACCTCCTGAAGTGTTCTTTGGACACTCCCAGGGACGGCGACTCCACCACCCCGTTCCAATGCCTCACTACGCTTCCAGTGAAGAAATTCTTCCTAATATCCAACCTGGACCTCCCCTGGCTCAACTTGAGCCCATTATTTTGTACAGACCATCAGACTGTACAGACATGACAAGCAGCTCCCTGAGAAAAACGTAACACCATCTCTGCTGTGCCGCAAGGCTCCAGGTCACGTCACAGAGATCGGGGTGGGAATGTTGTTATTTGGGCATGTACATCCTAGCAATGAGCAAGGCGGGGAATTCAAGACCCTAGGAAGCCGAGACAGTGCACAGCATCACAGGTTTTGGCAGCCAAACTAATGAATTCAGATGGTTTTGGAGACTGAAGTGTGCCTGAGGGTCCTGAGTGAATTCCAGTGGCCTCAAGAGCAAAGATCATACAGGGACAGCTTGTAGAGGACAAGAAAGTGTTAGGTCTTTATCTCTGCAAGTCCAAGTGAAGCAGGAAGACAAAGGATGTCTTCCTTTGGCACATTTGAAGTTGTGTTGGCGATTCGCTGAGCTACCATCACTTTTTCACATTCAATTAATGGTTTCCAGAGCATCTCTTTCTCACTTTGGGTAGCCTTAAAGAGTCACTGGTCACTGTCAGAGACAAGAGATGGGACGGGACAGACTGACAGCCCGATCTTGCCCATGCATCTCCATGCTGTCCAGATGTGCAACAGACCTCCCTGCTGGGAGGGAACTGCCTGCAGCACAGATATGGGAGATCAGGAAAAGCCTTGAGTGGCTTGTGGCAGGAAGCCTGGTCTCAGGATCAAACTGTCTTTAGCAATAACTGGTTACCTTTTCTGGAATCAGGGCACGAGAAATACAAGGTTAGTGCTAAGACAAACAGAAGCAGATCTTGTAGGTTGGGAAGTACTACAGGCAATGGATCAGGCTCATCAGTGCTCCACGTATGCTAATAAGGATGGCTAATGTTAAACTAGGGGAGGGTGGAGAGAACAACAGCTCTGAAGGCAATCAGAACACTTCTGACACTAGCAGGTTGAAGGTATCAAGGAACAATTGCCCCAAACTCCAATATAAGACCTCAGGGGGAGCGTGTGTGGGTGGGGGGTTACATCACCCCCAGCTCTAAGGAATCACTTGGCTCCACGTGCCAGGCACAGCAGGTCTGGACATCCTTTTCTAGGCAGTTTGGCATTTTCTCCCTTCCATTGTGCACTGGTGTTTCCAGATGAAAGGCACCTTGTCTTGGGGCTAATTCAGATGTCATCACTGAAGGGTTAATTCAGATGTAATCATTAATCATGGCTAAACATTCAGGAAAGAAAATTAGTGGGAAGGGCAGCAACGCACTGGGAGATGATATCTTGGAAGACCATGGAGTCTCCACAAAGACCTGCCAGGCAGTACTTAGGTAAAATTGTCCCTGCCCATGGGCAAAAGGAGGGACTGTCCCTGCCCAGGACATCAAGGACAACCACCAATGGTTGCAGTGCATTCATCTCTCATTCCTTGCTGCAACCACAGGGGAGAGGTCTCATGAAAACCAAGATTCACCACTGCTACAGGCATGATTTCCCATGGGATGGAGCGGATATAAAGTGCCAGATTAGCCTGATCAAAGCCAGAGCAGATGGGTTGTGGGTACTCACAAGGTTTTACGTTCTGTAAGGATAGATGCTAGCATGAAAAGAGACTGACTTCTCCTCAGAGGACCACACGTGGGCCATATAATCCAACACTGCTTCTCAGTACTGACAGCTAATGGATTAGAGAGGAAAGACTGAAAACCAATGAGCATGCAAAAAAAGCATTGAACCAACCTTCTCCTCCAGCATCCCTCACGTGGAGTCAGTAGAGCATTTCTGAACTTAGACCAGTGAAACCAAGAGCTAGACTTAGCTCATCGCTGTACAGAAGCTCTAATGGTAAATTGCTTGTCATCTAATGTCAGACATGTGATCGGAAAATGTTTAACATAAGGGTTGCAATGTATTAACCACACTCCCAATTAGCAGTGGAATAATCCATTCCTAATACCCCTCCGTCCTCAGGCAGCCCTTCCTCCTGAAAGCACATTGCCAAGACCGAAGATGACCAGGGCCCCAATTTCCTGGCCCTTCAGGCAGGTTACAAGAAAGCAAATTAACAGGTTGAACCCCTGACAATTTGCTTCTGAAATAAGGTCGCTGAGGATCTCGTAAGTCCCCAACTAGCTGTCTTGCTATCAGCTGAAAGACATTTCAAGAACATTAGCATTGGTGCCAAAAATATCTGGACTTGTCCCTGCGGCAAAACAACAGCAGCAGAAGGAGGCTGAGGATGAAATGTCAGTGTCTGAATAAGCAGACTGATGGGGGGAGCTGAGCTGGGAAATTCCGCCTCTCAGGGTAACACCACTGCCAGAACGAGGGAAAAGCCCACCAGTTAGAAGGGAGTAGTGCCTCAAGGGCAAAGTAGGGGTGAACCTTGGGAAATCGCTGCCTTGCAAGTCCCTGCAGACCTCCAAGAACAGAGCCAAAAAGGTCCAGCAAAATAACCACAAAGCGGTTTTCCTGCTGGGATGGGAAAACAAAGCAGGTGACACTCACCTCATACCACTCTACGGCAAGCTGGAGCTCATGCATACCTGTTGTCACCACAAGGCTCCTGCTGAAGCCCTCTGACAACAGGCCCAAGCACACTGCAGCAAAGACTGCTGGGAAGAAATCTCCAGTACACACAGTCCCCTGCAAAAGACACAGGTCCACACAAACAACACGCTGGACAACATCATGCACCCCTGACAAGTGGTTTTCCCATCTTGGTCTCTCAGTATTTTCAGGAGGAGACACTTGTGATGCAATCCCAGCAAAATCCACACCTCCAAGCATCTGTGCAAACCCAGCCCAAGAACAGCTTTGGGTTGACCTGGAATAAGATATCTCAGAACCTTCTTTCATGGCTTTCCCAGTCAGGGGTGGGGGGGGGGGGGGTAGGGTGTGTTATTTATTCATTCTATAAATTAAACATCCTGAAACCTCCATGCTGAGTCTTAGTGCTTTCTGTCCATGGGCTGGCACACCACTGGTGCCAGGCAAGCGCTCTGCTCCTGGTCTGTGGGAACACAGACCAGCTCCCATGGCTCTTCTGAAGCACAAGAACATTTCAGACTCCAAAAATTCATGTCACTGTCCTAAGTGGGGCTTTGGAGGGGGGGGGGGGGGAAGACAGACCGAAATATATGCAGACCCTGGGTAGCAGCTCCTGGTTATTAATCCCCTCAACTCCACATATGCATGCACAGCGATGCAGATTGTGTAATAGCTTTGAAAATCCACCCAGGCCCTCTGGAGACAGTGCCATCTTGAATCTATTACTCGTGTCAGGAATAAATGAATGAACAAAAGCCAATTATTTTTTTTTCCCCTTTTTTTTTTTTCCCCTATGATTACGTGGCAAAGGCAGGGGAGGGAGAGACCTAACAGTGGAGAGGTTGGGCATGACGCTGCAGATGACCCCAGCATCGTGAGCGGGCCCCGTGACACTGATTAGTCTTGGAGCTACACACGAATGGAGGCTGAGGGAGCTGGGCTTGTTCAGCCTGGAGAAGAGAAGGCTGCGGGGGGGACCTCATTGCAGCCTTCCAGTCCCTGAAAGGAGCAGAGGAACAGGAAGGGAATCAGCTTTTTAAAAGGGTAGACAATGGCAGGACAAGGGGGGTGGATTAAAGCTGAAGGAAGGAAGGTTTAGATTAGATATATGGGGGAAGTTTTTTACAGAGAGAGTGGTGAGGGGCTGGAACAGGTTGGTGGCCCTGTCTGTGGCAGGGGGTTGGAATTCTATGATCCTTGGGGTCCCTTCCAATTCAGACCATTCTATGATTCTATAAAGAGATGCCCAAATCCAGACCTGGAGGCTGCTGTTGTCGCAGCGTGTTTATTTTAGTCCTGCTTGCATGCACGCGTGTTCCCAGCGGGAGGGGATGTAAACCGACCCAGCCTTCCCTGCCCAGCCCTCCATCCTCAGGCACGTGCCAAAACTCTTCTGCTCACACTAGCACGAGGTCACATTTCTTGGAAAAGAGCTGGGCTCCTTCTCCCCCCCTCTCCCTTCCCCCCCTCAGCTCCTGGTAAAATAGGGAAACAGCCTGCCACCTGCCATTTGCCTGGCCTGCTTCTCTCTGTCTGCCAAAAATTAGCAACGTGCCCCAAAATATAATTGGAAACACTGCACTGCACTGCGGGGGTCCCATTTCTGATGCTGAGAAGAGGCTTGAAGACAAGCCAATTTAATTTCTAGGTTCCCCAGGCTGCACAGAGCCACTGAGCAGGGAGGTAAAAGGAGTCACTTCTGCCAGGCCGATTCCTATTAGTGGATGCAGCTCTTTCAACGAGCCGTGCCACAGGAACCCCAAGCTGTCCCCACAAGCAGATTTAGGGCATTGTTTCTTGGAATGAGTCAGATGTTAGAGGCCAGAATTCCCAAACTTCAGAGCTGGGAGTCTGGGTGCAGCCGGGGGAGTGGGGGGGGGGGGAGGGGGGAGACAGGGGGCAGAACCTGCCCCCTTCCTCCTCCTCCCCAGCAATCTTGCGCAGAGGGCCAGAGCACCTCCCCTACGACGAGAGGCTGAGGGAGCTGGGCTTGTTCAGCCTGGAGAAGAGAAGGCTGTGGGGGGACCTCATTGCAGCCTGCCAGTCCCTGAAGGGAGCAGAGAAACAGGAGGGGAATCAGCTTGTTAAAGGGCAGAGACTGGCAGGATGAGGGGGATGGATTAAAGCTCAAAGAAGGTTTAAATTAGATATTAGGGGAAAGTTCTTTCCAGAGAGAGTGGTGAGGGACTGGAACAGGCTGCCCAGAGAGGGGTTGGGTGGCCCCATCCCTGGAGGTGTTTAAGGCCAGGCTGGATGGGGCTCTGGGCAACCTTGTGTAGCCTGGAGGTTGGTGGCCCTACCTGTGGCAGAGGGTTGAAGCTCTGTGATCCTTGGGGTCCCTTCTAACCCAGACCAGTCTGTGATTCTGTGATTCTATGAAGTCCTCAGAGGATTCTTGCAGGACGCATCTGGAGATGGATCCAGGACTCTGTAAGGGCTTCGCTGCTATTGCAACAGCCATGGCTTCACTTCCCATTCAATCTCCTTTTTAGAACAGCTTTGAGGAGTGCCGTGAGGCCGAGTCAGGGCTCTCACATCTCCTCTGCCAAGGGCAGCTCTGCCTGCAGACCACCAAGGCTCCCAGGTCCACAGCCCCTGGGCCAGCCCTGCAAAGCTAGCAGTTATCTCCCTTTTGCAGAAAAGGGATGGAATGAGAGATCAAGAAAATCTAGGGCACCGCATTCATGCCATGCTTGGGCAGAGGGCTGGGCTAGCAGATTTCTGAAGCCAAAAAGCAACGTTTCACCCCAAAGAGCTATTTACAGTGTCAAAGTTAACTTGCCAGGTTTACGCTGGCCAGGTTGGCTTATCACGTTCCCCCTGCAAAATACTCAGGGTTTGCTCCTTTGTTATGGGGTGTCTGCAGCCACTGTGCAACAGAGCTGTGCTAAAAGCAGCTCCTCTCCTTGGAGGAGACCGGCACACAGAGACACAGGGAATGTTCCCAGCAGTAAAAAGCCCCACTGGAGGCTTTCAGGTCTCAGCGAGGGGTGACAGCTGAGAATATGGAGCTAGGCATGTCACCTCCCTCTCAGGACCAGGCCATCACCACAGTGTCTGCCCAGCAGTACTCCGTTCTCTGCAGGACTAATTGAGGTAAGTTTCACAAATGAGTTGCCAGGCCATCTTCAGCCTCACACTACCAATGGCGTCGCAAACTCTGCGCTATGAACCTAATCCTGACTGCCCCCTGTCCCAAGCAGCCAGAGCACCGCCTGCTTGAGAAATGCCTCCAGCAGAGCCAAGTCACCGACTGCCCTGCCAGCCACACTAAAAAGGACTCCCTCTTTCATGCTACCATTAAACTCCACCTTCTCCTTGGCCTCAGACCAATGGCACACTCGCTGAGGGGCTCACAGGCGGGAGAGGAGCAATCTCATGGCCTTCTCTTTCAGAGAAGGGCACATAACCCCGAATCACAGCACTGCCACGGAACTCCCTAAGCTTCTCCCCGGCCAGGCTCTCAGAGAAGATGCGTAGGGATGCTCACATCAGGCATCGCGGGGGAACTCAGTGGTAATGAAGAGCCTTGATATACAGCACACAAGACACTGGGGAAATCAAATGTCTCTGGAGATGGACTATATTTAGAGCTGGAACTTGGATGCCTAAATCCCTTGGTGGGTCTGATGCTTGGAACTGTGGGCTGCCTTAATTTTAGTCTCAGAAGGACCCCTGGATTCCTTCTCATCAGGCTGCTTACCTAACAGACTAATCCTTTTGGGAGTGAAAAGCATAGTTGGGACCAATTGCTTTCAAGTTCTTTGATATCAGAATCCATCCTGTGGCAAGCATGCCAGGAAATAACAGGAAGATAACCCTACGTTTCCAAAAAAAAAAAGTCACCCAAAAAAATCCACAGCTGCTCCACATGTGCAATAAGTTGTTTAAAACAAAATAAACCCATACATTTGCTCCAAGAAATACACATTAGGCACTGGCAGCTTGCTCCCCTCACTCCTCCGGCCTCAAGTACTTCAGCTGAAAGGAGGGGGAAACCTTGAAGTAATATATGCATGAAAAAGCCCCGAGAACAATAGCTGCTCTCCAGTTGAGTCCAAAGCTGTTATTAAACTTGAGGTTCCCGTGCTAGCAGAGCACAGCTTGAGCAGCGTACGCTGTATTCAGCACCCCCGTCACCACCGAGCTCTGACAATGCCAGCAAGTCACATTCCCACCTACAAATTCCTGGAAGTTGGTAGCCTGAAGAGCAGCGTGCCAGTATCTCAGTGTGAGCAGGCTCAGCTGGGGAGCATTATGGAAGCCTCCCCTGCTAGAGCAAAATATCAGCAGGCTCATCTGCAGATCAGAACGGGCAGGCTCTCACTTGGAGCCAAACATCACAGAATGACCAAGTTCGAAAAGCCCTTTAAGCTCATCGAGTCCAACCGTTCCTGTCCTGTGCTGACCCATATCCCTGAGCACCTCATCTCCTGTCTGTTAAACACACCCAGGGGCAGGGACTCAGCCCCTCCCTGGGCAGCCTGGGCCAGGCCCTGACAACTCTTTCAGGGAAGAACTTGTCCCTCACATCTGAGCTGACCCTGCCCTGGCACAGCTTGAGCCCATTGCCCCTTGTCCCATCTCCTGTCCCCTGGCTGAAGAGACCATCGCCCACCTCTCTGCACCCTCCTGGCAGGGCAGTGGAGGTGGGGAGAAGGTCTCCCCTCAGCCTCCTCTTCTCCAGGCGGAACACCCCCAGCTCCCTCAGCTGCTCCTCACAGGATTTGCCCTCCAGCCCCTTCCCCAGCCTGGTTGCCCTTCTCTGGACTCGCTCCAGGACCTCAATGTCCTTCTTGGAGTGAGGGGCCCAGAACTGGACCCAGCACTCGAGGTTCGGCATCACCAGTGCTCAGTCCAAGGGCACAATCCCCTCCCCAGACCTACTGGCCACACTATTGCTGACACAAGCCAGGATGCCATTGGCCTTCCTGGCCACCCAGGAACACTGCTGGCTCCTGGTCAGTCACCCAACACCCCCAGGTCCTTCTCCGCCTGACAGCTGTCTAGCCTGAACCCATGCCATACCATGGCAGTAGCCTACATACCATCAGAACACGCCATCCAGAACTGTTCTGATAGATGTCCCCACCCAGAGAAGGGGAAGACACCTCATTCTCCATGGGCTGGAAGAAGGAGATAGATGGTTCAGCATTGCACCAGCACCACAGGATGCAACAAACTCCTTCAGTGAGCTATGAGAAGGGCATGGTAGGAAAGATAGACACCAGTGACTGCAACATGGTTCAGGACAAAGCATAAAACCAACTGCGACCTGCTTGTGGGCATTAGAAGTTTCCAAGGAAGAAGGAATGAAAGACTAAGAAGGAAATCTAAGAGAAACAGAACCCACTTAAAAGCAGCAGAGCTCCTCACTGTAAATGTATCTGTGCAGTTTAGATTGTTAATTTTCAATAAACCCAACCAAGTATCCTTTCAGCCAGACCTGTCATTACTGTTCATTAGTCAAGAAGTTTTGCCTGACAAAGCACAAACCCACTGAACTGCTGTCCCCAGAAGTGTACCAGAGCATCACTGGGACGGGATGTGGCCATCTGCGTGTGTTCACTGTGCACAGTGAGCACGAAGCTTGCTGGCTTCTTCTGCAGAGCAAAAGGCTCCTGTTCCAAGCAGAGAAAGGGACCCCAAGGATCACACAGCTCCAACCTCCCTGCCACAGGCATGGCCCCCAATCTCCAGGCCTGGAGCTACACAAGGCTGCCCAGGGCCCCATCCAATACCCCCAGGCCTTGAACACCTCCAGAGATGGGGCACCCACCCCCTCTCTGGGCAGCCTGTTCCAGCCCCTCACCACTCTCTCTGTAAAGAACTTCCCCCTAATATCTCATCTAAGCCTTCCCTCCTTCAGCTTCACTCCATCCCCCTTGTCCTGCTAGTCTCTGCCCTTTAATAAGTTGATTCCCCTCCTGTTCCTCTGCTCCCTTCAGGGACTGGAAGGCTGCAATGAGGTCCCCCCGCAGCCTTCTCTTCTCCAGGCTGAACAAGCCCAGCTCCCTCAGCCTCTCTTTGAAGGGCAGGTGCTCCAGCCCTCTGAGCATCTCCATGGCCTCCTCTGACCCCTCTCCAACAGTCCCACATCTTCCTTGTACTGGGGCCCCAGCTCTGGACACAGGACTCCAGCTGGGGCCTCATGAGGGCAGAGCAGAGAGGGACAATCCCCTCCCTGTCCCTGCTGCCACCCCTCTCCTGATGGAGCCCAGGGTAGCATCGTCCTTCCGAGCTGCAAGAGCACAAAATCTCCCAGAACATTTCAGATGTGAGGAAGCACCTGGGTGCATTACTGCTCACAGCAAAAGCAATGCTAACGCAGGTACACAGGCACTTCCAAGGCTGGGCTCTGAAGGGTACCAGTACAGGTATGGTCTTCCCATGGAACTGAGAAACACTTGCTCGGTATCTGCAACTAATCAGTACTTGAAATAGGCAAGTTGGAAGGATTTTAAGTTTATAAGAAGAATGAAACTATCTATCAGCATTCCTGCACAATGGCAAAGGGGAGGTCTGCCCTCCTCCAGCGCCGCGGGTTCTCTCCGAGCAGGATGCAGCCAGCTGTTTGGAAACAGGCTGCTGACATTACTGCAGAGTAAGATACAGGGTATTATGAGTCAATTAAAAACATATTAAGAGAGAATGAGCAGGAGGTACTAATCCTCTGAACCCAGCTGCTTTCCCCTTCTTGCAGGACAAGTAAACTGAAACTTTTTGATCTTCCATGGGGAGACCAGGAAAAAACAATCCAAACAAACATGAGGACTCAGCGCTGAAGAAAAACACTTCTTAACCCACCCCCCCTCGGCCCCATTGCATGTGATGCCCTCCATTGTTAAACAGGCCCAGGACAATAAGACCAGCATGGAAAAGCTAATTGCAATCTGTGTTCATTGTGAAGAGGTCATGAGAGACCTGAACTCTCTGGAGTCAGAGTAGGGATAATAAAAATCAGCTGCCTGGACCACGCTGTACTGCACCTGAGAGCACTGATAGAGCCCAAACATGAACATCTGAAGTTCTACTCTGATTGGATCAAAAAAAAAACAAACCCTGGCAAACAGGTCATCTGAAGAGTTGTAGGAGAAATCCAGGGCACCAGAAGCAGTTTATGCCAAGCAAGACATGAGGAACTCCAAGAGAGCAGAGGAGAAGATGCGGGGAGAAGTGCAACATATTGCATTGTTTTCTCAAAATAACTCAGTTAAGGTCCTCACCAAAGGGAGGTGATGGCCAAAAATGAAGTGTGAGACAAAGAAAGCAGCACATTTTGCAATGGGGACCAACCAAGTGTTACCAAGATGCTGCTCTTTGACGTGCGCAAGGGAGGTCTGGAGGAGCCATCAACAGACAGGATGCAGAGAGATAAAGCATGTAGGGCAGTGGCATCAATAAACGTCCATGAAGGGGATACAAATGCCAGTCACTATTCCATGGAGTCCAAGGCCTGGAGGACCTGCAGCAGCAGGATCAGGCAACAGGTTTAACGCTGCATATCGCAACATCTTACTCTCTCAGCATGCAGTTAAACACAGCTCCTTGCCATGGAACTTCATGGGAGGCAAGAATGTAAGAGGACTCAAAATGAATTAGACCCACCTGAAGGCAAGAGGTCCAACAATGCCTGTTAAACATCAGGATCTGATGGAAACTGCCTGGCCTGGACATGCCCCAAAATCCTGATGCGGGAAGCTGGGGGATGCAGAGTCTTAGGAATGTCTCAGCTCCTAGCACACGGGGCTTCAGACGCTGTCTGGAATGGCCTTGGTGTGGCCACACAGGATGGCTCTGTATGAGACAGGCCGATCCACCCTGCAGCAGCAAAGTCCTTCAGGTCACTGCCCCTTTTGAGCCCATTTCTGAATGTGCCTTTGTTATCAAAGGGGATGGTGTAGGGGGGCTCCAGACAAGCAAAAGCAAAATTCATCAAGGCCACCCTTCCCAGGGGACGCTCACTGGCAACATGGCAAGGCAGCGCCAGTCTCCCTGGCAAGACCATAGACAGACGAGATCTTGTCTCAGCTCTAAAGCCCAAGCGGGTTTTGATTCTCACTCTGGCAAACAGGGACTTGCACATATCCCTCCTCTTGTTACCAGTGCTCTAGCTTTACACCAGCTGCTCTCACTACTCCACTGCTCCACCTGAGATCTAACATCAGGAGAAGAATCTCTCTGCCTTCCCTGTTCCCTCTGAGGGTCCCTAGTACAGCAAAGTCCTAAGCAGGGGACCCTCAGCTTGCTGTTAGTCATATCTATTCAAGAGATCCTAAAGCAGTCCAATACTTCTACTGAGGGAGAAGATGACATGGAGAGGCTCAGAGCTGACTTTGAGAGAGCTGTCCTCCTTCACCTCAACAACCAGGGCAGGAGCTCCACCTGCTTGTGCCCTCCCACCCTAACCCTAGCTCGAAGGCAACAATCCTGGCACGTCTCCTTGCACAGGGAAAGCAACGCCATCTTTTCATCTAGCATCTTTTAATCCATTGGAATGGATTAAAGCTAAAGGAGGGAAGGGTTAGATGAGATATCAGGGGGAAGTTCTTTACACAGAGAGAGGTGAGGGGCTGGAACAGGCTGCCCAGAGAGGGGGTGGGTGCCCCATCCCTGGAGGCATTCAAGGCCAGGTTGGATGGGGCCCTGGGCAGCCTTGTGTAGCTCCAGGCCTGGAGGTTGGTGGCCCTGCCTGTGGCAGGGGGGTTGGAACTGTATGATCCTTGGGGTCCCTTCCAACCCAGACCAGTCTGGGATTCTATGATCTCCAGGAAGCTTGTTGGCAGGAAGTTCTGCCAGGCTTTCTGCAGCATCTCCCACAGCCAGGCCTGCCCCCATGCTCTCCCCACCAAGGAACATTTTGTTCAAAGGCAGCTAATGACCCATTTACATTTGCCTGTGAAATGACACTGGGTTATTTCTCCCCTCCTCTTCCACCACTTGGCTGCCTCTGGTTTGCAGAGCTCATTGGAGCTAATTACATCGCCTTCTTCATTGAGGGAGTTTCCCCCCTTCGCATGTGTTTTGTGTTCTGAACATAGCACAGTTTCAACAGGTTTTTGATGCTGTTGTTGTTGTTCTTGACGAGAGCTGCTGTTATGAAACACATCCTCATGGCCCTGCCAAGGCCCCTGCCAACTGAGACCAGCTCCATTTGACGCAGGAGCAAATTGAGACCATTCGGTACTTGAGGCACTGGACATCTTATTCAATCTGCAAGGAAGCTGGGAAAAGGGCTGAGTTTCTCCTCCCTCCCCTTCCCTTTCAATACACTCATTTGTTCCCCCACAAACAGTCTGGTTCTTTTCCAGCCTTCCCTTTTCCCTAATTTTATCCATATGCAGCCCAAGATGGACATGGAAAATTACCTGCCCGCTACACTCAGCGGATGCCTGCCACCAGTTAGATCAGGCCCTGGGGACACAAGCTGTCCCTTGCACCCTTCTGCCAGGGGCAAAGCTACTCTAGTGGCAGCAAAACCAGAGCAGCCCAGGGCCAGTCTCAGAGCCAACACAGGGCAGAGACCCGCAGCTGATCACAGAGCCAAACTCTGGGAGAACACCCGCTCTTCCAGCACGCTGAGGGGCTTGAAGTCCAGGGGAGGAGACTGCAGATCCCCTACAAAGTGAGACCTTCTCCGCCATGGAAAGAGAGAGTGCCTCAGCCCTGAGGGGTCCATGTCAAGATCCCAGCTGTTGTGCACGGTCTGGGCAATAGTCTCTCTTTCCCACTCCGCTCCCCAACCTAGCAGTTCATTTATCAGCAGAACACGCCAGTAAGCCGAAGTGGTGGGAGAGCTGGACTGCAGCTGTGCTCCCCATAGCTCTGCCCAGGCAGGACTTACCAGGCACCTTCCCAACACCAGTGTGGTGGGATCGACGACAGGTGGGACCATCCACTGCTGCATCCAGTGCATGTCAAGCAGATCAGCCCAGAGGCTTTTTTCACTCAGGTCAACGTTTCCATCCTGGAAAAGATACAAGGGGTGGAGATCAGTGCCAGCTCAAGCGTGGTGGGAGAGAAATGAGTGCACAAACCACCCCATGAGCTGCAGAAGGTCAAGCAAGGTAGCTTCTTTCCTACCCAGGCAGAAGACATGGGAGTGAAGCCTCCCCACCATAGCCTGTCTGGGAGAAGCATTTCAGAGCCTTGGCTGCTCAAAAAGAGATGCTATGCCCTCTCAGACACCCTAACAGTTATCTTGGACCACAGTTACTTTGTCCACGTTTCCAAGGTGTGGAGCTCTGGGCTGCTCTTGAGGCTTGGAGACCACAGACTGAGCCCAGGGAGCCCTGGTACACCACCAGGGCACTATTTTAATTAATGGGGACAACCTGTTTTATAACACACCCAGTCCCATCAATCCTAAGAAAGGAAACCCAAAATATTTCAACAGGGGGGTTAAATAAACCCAAGGCTTTGGCTCAGCCAACATGTCAAGTGAAAGAGCCCCCATTTGGGCCCATGCAAGCCACTAGGAACAGACCCAAGAGCACATCTCAGCAGTGCTGCCATCACCCCACTCACAGAAGCCCCTCCACGGCCAGTAATTCTATTTTAAACACATAATAAAACCCATGTGCACACACGAAGGCCTGACCATAGCCTACAATTCCTCCCAAGCCCTCACATAACTTTCATCAACTACAAAATCACTGGATAGTTGCAACCAATGTTTGTGCAAGGGTTGGGGTGGTTGGGGGATTTTATTCTAGTTTCACAATTCTCTGAGCTGCAGCTGTAGCGGCCCTGGTGAAGTGTTACAGGCCTGCAGCTGCTCTCTGCCCCAGGGATGGTGGCAGCACCTCCGCCCCTCTGGAGGTGGCAGCCATTTTGAGCGAGGGGAAGCTGCTAGCCCCGAGGTGACTACAGGCACATCCTTGTCTCACTGCTCCTCCACGGCCTGGCATCACCAGGCCTGGCACACCTCCATGTTGGTGACCACAAGGACCCCAGCAAACAATGTGCATCCTCTGAGAACAATCGGGAAGCAAGATCACCGGAGAGGACTGTACCGCCACCATCTTCTCCCTCCCTGGGGCAGAGCCCCAGCTCTCAGCTAATTTATTTTCCTGATTCTCCGGCCAGCTTTCCTGGGGAGATGTTACCTCAGTGGGGCTGAGGTTACCTCCCGTGGCCAGGTGAGGCTGCCTCACTGGAGCCCTGCGCCTCCTTCATACCCTCGGGGAAGGAAATATGCTGAACCCACAGCAACAGCACACAGAGCACCTTCCTCCAGCCTTACTGCTAAATAACAGGGGAATCAACTTTTTGAAAGGATAGACAATGGCAGGACAACGGAGATGGATTAAAGCTACAGGAAGGAAGGTTTAGATTGGATATTAGGGGGAAGTTCTTTACAGAGAAGAGTGGTGAGGGGCTGGAACAGGCTGCCCAGAGAGGGGGTGGGTGCCCCATCCCTGAGGGTTTTCAAGGCCAGGTTGTATGGGGCCCTGGGCAACCTTGTGTAGCTCCAGGCCTGGAGGTTGGTGGCCCTGCCTGTGGCAGGGCGTTGGAACTCTGTGATCCTTGGGGTCCCTTCCAACCCATGCCATTCTATGGTTCTATGATAGCCCTGTAAGAACTACCTGTATTCCCCCCCGCCCCAATAAATCAGGGGACCTTTACCGCACAGCGGTGATTCGGGGGGGGTGTGTGGGGTGTAATTACACCCCCCTTCGTGCCCCCTCACCTGGAGTATACGCAAGTGTAAAGGCCAGGCTGTAAGTCATTTTCACACGTGTTAACACAACTGGTTTTGCCAGGGAGGCTGGGAGAATAACAAAGTCTGTGCATCCTGTCCCCAGCCTTTTTTAACTTGCCTCCCTTGCCCATTTTAACAATGCCTCCCTTTCCCCAAAAGCTACAGAAAGAGAAGGGCACATGCTCACCCCTGTGCCTCAGGCAGCCTGACCTAGACAACCTAAACCCCAGACTAAATCTTCTCTGCAAAAATGCCCCAAAGGTGAGACCTGGTGTTCTCATTGTTGACATCTGAAACGAGGCCTTCCCCCTTAAAAAAACCATGACAACCACCTTCTCCATATTCTAATCTTAATCTGGTCTCCATGACTCACTTCAAAACCACCTCCGAGCTTCACCATGCCACAGAATCTATGTCCTGAGGGAAACACCACCTCTGGTGTCCATCCTCTACTGAGCCCTACAAACACAACTGCCGAAAAGATGCACAATCCTTCGCTCCTCTCCTCCCAGCAGCCCACACCCAAAACAGTTCTTGGGTATCAGCAAAGCTTGTCCCACCAAAGAGAAAACAAGCATGAGATTCCTTTAGAATGGAGCCCAGGAACATCCCTATTGTACTGCAACTGACTTCCCACCTGGAAACAGTAAACCGACTACTTCATTGAACACATTGTCTGGAGCATGGGCTGATTTTACTTTGTCTATGCAAAAATGACCTTAAAAATTCCAGCAGCAAAATCAGAGGAACTGAACAGAGGCATTTTGGTGTGAGAAAATAAACCAAGGAACCCAAGTCAGCTTATCTGAAGACTGACAGTGAAAGGTTATATGCTTTGAGTGTTCACAGAAGCCATGAAAAGATGAGCTGGAACTGTGGAAAGGAACTGGTGACAGGGATATGATTGCATCCTGAGCACTGATAAAGGGTAATTATCACAGACAGAAACACAGCACTTGGTCTTCTGATTTGGGCTAGGTGATGGGAACAGGGGACTGTTAGAAATGTACCAGCCAACCTCACCTCTGTCTCAAGCTCAAGGGAGGATTTCAGTTCTTGGGTGCTGGCACTGTGTAAGGTGGTCATCACAAGCCTCACCCCTTGGGTTTGCTGCTGAGGATGAATATTGTCCCTTCCTTCCTCTTGTACTGCCTCAAAGACCCAGGCACAAGGTGCACCAAGTGAGTCAGAGCACCTTCTGATCTTCAGGACACCTTACTGTCCAGGCAGGGCTGTAACGTGCTTGGTCCCTACTCCTTTCCATGGATGGGAGGAGCTCTCCCTGGACGAAATTCTTGAAGGACATCAGGTAGTGCAGTGGCCCTGCTCTCCCTCAGCTGGGAACCCAGCCTGTCTCATTACAGTGTAAATCTCATTAAGGAGGTCGTAGAGTTAGGTGACAAAGAAATCAAGCCGATCGAGGTCCAGCTCAGGATAATCAGAGGAAATGCAGCAGCTGGAGCACACGCCAATATCCTTCATGCTGGTTCTGTCTGTGTCTTAGGGAGGGTTTATTTTGGCAACCACAAAGCATGTTAAAACCCCATACACCTGTGATACAGCTTGCACGAGCCCTTGGCAAGAGCCAAAGCGACCAGAATGAAGCAACACAGGGCTGGTCTGACAGCAGCACTGCATCCTCACCTGGCAGAAGGTCACCTGGCTCCAGAGAGTCCAATGGTGCTGCATGGACCTCCATGGACCAACCGAGCATCAGGCCCCAGTCGGTTGTTTGGTCTGTTGGGTCATTGCTTTACTGACACGTCCTCTGGCCTCCTCATGCCGACTCCACAACGCAGTGGGTTCCCAGACGCTGCAGTGCTGTGTGATTATCATCACCACACTCAGCCATGTTCCATAGAGGTTCAGCAGGTTGTGATGGGCTCTTCAGGAGCCAAGCCGTCCTTTCAGCGTTAGTGCAGTGCTCTCAGCTCTGATATCCCCAAGACTGAGAAGGGATCAGGCAGTTCAAACAACAAGCAAGCTTGGAAGCGAGAGGGCTGTGTGTGCCAATGACCATGTGAGCGAGTTATTTTCCCCTCTCCCAGCACTTCTTTACTGCCATCCAGCAAGACCTGGGCAGGCTGGAGAGCTGGGCAGGGAGAAACCAGATGAAGTTCAACAAAAGGAAGTGTAGAGTCTTGCACCTGGGAAGAAATAACTGCTGGGATCAGTACAGGCTGGGGGTGACCTGCTGGAGAGGAGCTCTGTGGAGAAGGACCTGGGTTCATGGTAGATGACAGGGTGGCCATGAGCCAGCAGTGTGCCCTGGGGGTTAAGAGAGCCAATGTGGACAGCAGTGTCACAGGAGGGATCCTCCCCCTCTGCTCTGCCCTGCTCAGGCCCCACCTGGAGTATTGTGTCCAGTTCTGGGCTCCCTGGGATAAAAAAGCCAGGGATCTCCTGGAGAGAGTCCAGAGGAGGGCTACAAAGATGATGAAGGGCCTGGAGCATCTCCCCTGTGAGGAAAGGCTGAGTGAGCTGGGGCTGTTCAGCCTGGAGAAAAGACGACTAAGGGGGGACCTTATTAATGTTTCTAAATACCTGAAGTATGGGATGGATGACTGGAGGATCCCCTCCTGTGACCTTCTGGCCACACTCCTCTTGATACCCCCCTAAGGATCCCATTGGCTCTCTTAGCCCCCAGGGCACACTGCTGGCTCATGGCCATCCTGTCACCTACCAGGACCCCCAGGTCTCCTCCTACCGCAGGTGGGAATCTCTGCTCACAAACTGCTTCTCTGGCAAGGACAAACATGTCCCCTCTGACTGCAAGAAGAGACACCATGGGTGACAAAAATGCAGTTCCTTGCAGGCTGCAGAGAAAACTGTTGAGGAAACAAAAGGAAACAGCTCCATCAGCAGCACATTGGGCGTCCTTGGCACGCGTCTCCAGCCACACACCGCTCGGACCATCTGGTGGCAGCGGGCAAGACAACACATCCAAAAGCAGCGTGCTCTGGCCAGCGGCGTGTGACAAAAGCTCAAGTGTCCCTCCTAGCCAGGGCCCTGTGGGTGACCCTGTTGAGGGTGAGCAGTACTGAACACAGCCCAAGCAAGCAGCTGTCATAGCCCCCACTGCAAACATCACCTCTTGGACACCTTAGCACAACCAGAGACCCGTCTACAAAGGCTCAGCTTGTGTCTTCACCTTCACCTCTGCCTGGTCCTTCCAATTCTCCTCACACCCTCTGAGCAGCCTAACGCAGTCCCTGCCTTGGAGTCCAAGACCAGCTTTGGCCTCGTGGCAGGTGACTCCAGGGTCACCTTCACGGTGCAGGCCACCAGAGAGACAACTGGTGACATGTGCCCCTTTGCCTTTTAGCTTTAGCCTGACTCTTCCAGCTCTGCGACTGCCAGGATGGCACCTACAGCAGGTCTCCAGGGGAGCTGCTGGGCAGCAGGAATTCTCTTCACTGCATTCTCAGCACGCAGGTCCTGGGCGTCGGCATGCATCCTTGGCCTTTCTCACTGCAGCAGTGGAAGCAGCAGGAGCTGAAATCGTACCCATCCTATTGCTATTGGTCGTTAGATCTTCTCTTCCCCCTCCCCCCTCCCCCTTTTCCTCCTGCTGCCCCCACTTCATTCCACATTGTTCACATTTCTGGGGATCGTTTTTCACCTCCCAGTGCTTTCTGGAGCTCGCCCAATAGAAATAAGCACAGCCTGACCATGGCTGGTGGGGCGAGGGGTGGGAGGTTACACGCTGGGTATATTTAGCCTCTCAATGACAGATTTATCTGCCTTAATCAGAACCAAGTGTAGTTAAGCGAGGGTTGTTTGTGTAGACTGAACTTCTCCAAAGTCAGTGCACACACACCTCCCCCTCCCTCCCCAATTACAGAAATGCCTTTAGTTGAGAGCCCGTTTCCTGGAGCATGGGCCAGCGCTCTCTCCGAGCAAACAAAACCAGGGCAACACGCAACAAGTCTGTTTGGTGCTGGAGAAGGAACCTTGCTCTGATACAGTAATAAAAGTCTGGGAATTACAAGGCTTCAAAGGGTCTTTTCCCCACTTATCCTTCTTCATTTGGGCATGTAAGGTAGAGCAGAGATGGGGAGCACCTTTCCAGGCTAAAACCACCGGTTTCCTTAGTAGACCTTGAAAAGCCTTTTATAACAGGAGGAGAGGTCAGTGTGTTGAGAGATGTTGTGCTAACTGGCTCTAGATGAACTTATCGGGACTTTGCCAGACGTTGTCTCTCTCCAGTGTGACCCAGAAAGTCCCTTTTCATAGAAGCATAGAATCACAGACTGGTCTGGGTTGGAAGGGACCCCAAGTGTCACAGAGTTCCAACCCCCCTGCCACAGGCAGGGCCACCAACCTCCAGGCCTGGAGCTACACAAGGTTGCCCAGGGCCCCACCCAATACCCCCAGGCCTTGAACACCTCCAGGGACGGGGCATCCACCACCTCTCTGGGCAGCCTGTTCCAGCCTCTCAGCACTCTCTCTTTTAGCAAGCACAACCTCAGGCTCTCCCACCAGCTGGCCACATGCTGCCTAATCCTACAGTTGTGGAATGGTTGTGGTTGGAAGGGACCTTTAAAGATCACCTAAGCTCAATGTCCATGTCACGGGCAGGGACATCTTCAATGAGATCAGGTTGCTCAGAGCCCTGTCCAACCTGACTGTGAATGTTTCTGAGGATGGATAGGGCTTCTCTGGGGAACCTCTGCCATTGCCTCAGCACCCTCATGCCTAAGTACTGTGCAGGTACCTGGCCTCCTCAGACGCATCACTTTGCCTTTCCACCTTTTGCAAAACGCCCTTTCACCCAGTCAAAAGGAACTAAAATTTCAGTGAGAAACCAAATCAATGCCTTTCCTTAGGCAGGCGAGCCTGGCAGATTCACCAGGAGAACCTCACAGCTTCTCCATTTAAATCAAGACTGCCTGCTCTTGTCCCCTCCTCATCCTATGTTCACATGTTGGCACCACAGAAGAATCCCATCCTGCCACAGCTTGGATCAGCAGGGAGGCTGATCTAGCCAGGCCTTGGCTCCACAGTCCTCTCCTGGGAACAATTTGGAGGCCATGTGGTAGAAGAGGCTGTGTGGACATCTTTCACAGGGCTCCTCCTCTACATCTGTCCATAGTCTTGCTTTAGTATTTGCTTTCATTTTCCTTCCCATCATGCCATTAATTAAGAACATTTCTTACATGTGCCAGCCTGGAACATGTTGCAATGACCGTTTTTCCTCTGTTTCAGTTTAAAGGATTGCTTTTATGGAGTCCTAAAATCCAACCAAGCCTACAGAGGACAGATTCAAAGAGAAAAAACTTGAATTCAGAATTAGGCCTCAGACAAGTGAACCACGTGAAGTGCAACTGTGACTTCAGCTCTCTTTGCTTCTGCACCCATCAACTCATACATCATCCAACCATGGTCCTTTTGGGCTTCACACTTACTGCTTTGCCTGAGATGCCTCCAGACAGAGCCCAAAATGCGAGAAGGAGTTTGCTCAGACTTCTGCCTGTGGAAACCATCATAAAGGGTTGCTTTGCTTTCCTTCTTTTCTGGCTACAGGAAACAGGGAGGATCTGGGAGATATGTAAAGAACTGCCTTCTTACAAACCACCCTATTTCCTGGCCTTGCCCCTGCTGCTTCAGTTTCTGCTGTAAGACAGTGCAGAGGAGGTTCCGTTGCTTGGTTCCTCCTGTTCACCGGCTCCACCGTCTGTGGCAAATCCCAGGGAGGCTTCTTGTTCCTTTCTCCTTACGTGAGGACACTTGTCTTGTCAATAGCATGGTGGTGGGTGTCTCGTTGCGTGGGTAACCACCACACGTTTGCCCTCAGAGGGCTCCCCATGGATGCTTGGCACACTATGCCATGGGCTGGAACGGATTCACAGAGCCCATGTAACAGCCCACCCAAACGCTCCCCAGGGGCTATTCCACCCCGAAGGCAGCTGGTGCTGTGGGAATCAGCCTGTCAGCAGGGTCTTAAACACCTCAGCTGGAGGGGCTCCTGCTCTACGCTCCAGGGTGGTAGAGGAAGGAGAAGGGGGTTCCCAAGCAGCTGGGGGACACACTGCTTGGGGCAAGAGGTGGGGTGAGGTATAATTGCTGCATTCTGGTTTGGGGTCTGTTCTCAGTGTTTTATCAGCCACATCCACCTCCACTGCCAGCAAACCCACTTTTCCAGGGCATTTCACAGGATCACAGACTAATCAGGGTTGGAGGGAACCCTGGAGATCATCCAGTCCCATCCCTGCCAGAGCAGGGTCCCCTCGAGCAGGCTGCACAGGTCAGCGCCCAGGGTCACGGGGTCTGAATGTCTCCAGAGATGGAGACTCCCCAACCACTCTGAGCAGCCTGGCCCAGGGCTCTGCCACCCTCCCGGCAAAGAAGTTCCTCCTCAGGCTTAGGTAGAACTTCCTCTGCTCCAGTTTGTGCCCATGGGCCCTTGTCCTGTCCCTGGGCACCACCGAACAAAGAAGACTGATCTCCCCACCCCAGGGCCCAGAGGCTGTACCCCACCACGTAAGGTTACAGTCCACCAGTTAAACAGGGCTCCCCAGAGAGCCTTTGCTTTCCATACAGGTAGCCCATCATTACCTCACACTGTGTGGCATGTTGAGGCCAACGCTGCTCTCCCAGCTTCGATGCGACTCATTAGCTTCCACCACGAGGCTTGCAACGGGACCCAAGAACCTGTGAAAGAGCCAGTGGTATCAGCATCACTCCCAGGGTGAGGGGAGCCCCTGCGTTGGAAAAACCTGTGGTTTAGGACACTCTGGGTACCCCCACAACTCACTGCCCAGCCCATCCATGCCCACAGCCCGGGCAAAGGCTCAGGCAGCCCAGTCTCTGATGCCTGGGCCTCCTGACATGCCGTGTCCATGTACAAGTCTAGGTAGGGTTGTGGTTCCATTAGAACACCATTAATATCTTCTTTTCCCATCGGCACAATTAAGGATAGATCCTTAGGTTCCCCTTTTGCATACAACAAAGTGAGGTCAGGCCAGGAGCATGACTTCAAGCACAAGGAAGCTTAGGTGGGCAGAGGGAGAGGTTCCAGCAGCTAAGAGAAGCTGCAAAGGAGGGAAGAAGGAACTCAGAGGGGAGAGGTGCCTTTTGGGAATTAGTGAGGGCCAAGGTGGAGTCCCTGCCCTGTGAACATTTCAATCCAGATTAGGCATCTTTCTACGTGAAACTCCCAAGAAACCGCCCCAGTTCTTTAGTTTAATATTGGGGCGAGGGGGTGGGGGGTTTGCCCTGTTTGGGTGAGCAGCCCCATGGTCAGGACAGAGCAGAATTTGCTGGATTTCAAAGCTCAGCCTGCAGCTGTTTGAAGCTACAGCAGGACTTGAGCCAAAGGCACCAAAGGCTGTGGGTGCAGAGGTGAGGATGGCCTCGAGCTACACCAGGGACTGGGAGCGCTGCCCAACACGGCTCTTACTGGAGCTCCTCTCTTTTCCCCATTAAAGAGAAGCAGTTACCTGATGGTGCAGCTGATGCCAAGACCTTCCAGCTCCAGGCCAGGGCTGCTCCTTCCACCGGGCAGACAGGCTCTCCGCAGCCCAGCTTTGTGCCATAAACATCAGCCCAGATGTGCTGCCCAGAGTACGTGGGGGCAGCTGGGGCAGCTTCCCACATGCAACAAGGGTCCCTTGCTTCAGCCAGCATCCACTTCTGTCCATCTTCCAGGGGCTGTGCCGGCCCGAAGCACGCTGTGCCTGCCCCGGAACAGGCTCCAGTTTCCAGAGGGTGAGCTGGAAGGATAAATTTCGCTCTTTATTTTTCGCTTAATGCCAAAATTCCCTTATTCCCCACAAAGAGCAAGCACACATGGGGCTATATTTATCCAGGTTTATTTTTACTTCAGTCTTTCCTATGTGGCCCCTGACGTGGCTGTAAAGGCAGCACCCCCACCCCACAGGCACGTGAGAGACCGATGGCAGCAGCCGGAAGGGAGCTTTCTCCCTCTGGCAGGGCTGGGGCAAACATGGTGCCAGGTAATTAGAGCACAGCATTGTTACCTCACTTGCTCCTCACAGCCTTGCTCCGCTGCCCACAGGCTGCAGCTCTGAGGAACAGCTGCCCACACCAGCCCCATCGCTGGACATATCTCCAGCCAAAAGTGCTCCTGTCCTTACGTTGCTGTCCCAAGCAACCCGATTCATGCTGTCCCTCTCTTATACCATGGAGCAGTTTGGCCCCAGGAAGGTGATGGTGTACTGCAACAAGCCATTAGCGGGGCCAGAACTGGGGTGCTGTGCGGCCCCTCTGGGATGGGGCCTCCTCTGCCTGTCTCTGCCTTCAAGTAAAGCCTGGGGAAGGGTGTCAGAATGACCAGGGATACAGACAGCTCCATCCAGGGCAAACGCTGTTGGTGCTTGCCCAGGGGACGCTGCAGGTTGGTGGGGTTTTTTGGCTGGGATGAGCAACATGCGGAGGTCTGGGCTTCGGTCATCGGGGGAATTAAAGCATAGTCCAAGCCTTGGTGTTTGTTTCACAAAGGGGAATCACTGTGTCCCCCCAGCATGCCCAACCTTGCTAATTATGGCCTTTGCAGTCGAGCATCAGCTGGGTAGAGAGGCAGCCATGCTGCGAGCATGGTGTGGAAGTGGCACTGGGGCTGCAGCCAAGGCTTCAGCTCCCCGCAAGTGGGAAGCAAGACAGGAAGGATGAAGGCCAGACCCTGCCCAAGAAATTGTTGTTCCCCAAAGCTGCCTCTCACCCTGCCATTGTCTCCCAGAGCATCTTCCCTAGGCTCCCACCCAATTCCCCAGAGGAAATCGCGGCCCCTCCACCCCACCAACCTCTGCAGCCCAAAGAAGACGGTGCTATGCTGCTCGCAGTGCCACGCTGCAGCATTTGCTGGCAGGTCCCCCGTTACCATGGCAATGCCATCAAGGTTCAGATAACATTTTCCATCCCAATTTCTGCCGCCGCTTTCTTCTTGGCCCCCCCTCAGGCCCTGGTCAGCCTCACAGGCCCGGTTAGCCGCTCAGGCCCTGGTCAGCCGCGCAGGCCCGGTTAGCCGCGCTGGTGCAGCTGGTCTCACCAGGCAGCTCAGAAAGGGTTAGGATGCTGTTCTGCTGTCCGGGCTGCAGCGACATCGCATGAGGCCGTTGCTGAGGAGTAACAGCTTTAGGTCTTTCACAAACAGAGGTAAAGCTGCAACCAGCAAGCAGACCCTCAGAAGTCCTGCGCTGCCTCTTCCCGTTTCACCCAGCCAGAGGGAAACACCCAGGTGACCTGAAGCATTTAAGTGACAAGGAGATTTTTTTAACTTTGGGGTTTTTTCCTTAAGGAAAAGGTCACGGCGCAGTGGCACGCAATGGCTGGTTGCAACCAGGTATTGCTCTGGAGTTGCACGAAGCAGAGCCTAGCAGGTCTCTGATCCAGAGCAACGGGCGCTGCTCAGTACAAGAGAAGGCAGAGCAGCGCTGCGTGCAATTACCGCCAAGAGAGTCCTGTGCTAACCAGAGAGCTCAGACAATTCTCCCTTATCCAAACCCCAAGCCCTGTGGAGACGGGGGTATTGGTGCTTGGGTAGCTGCCCTGTCTCCCAGAGAGCCCCGCGCTGCTGGCGCTCGGGGTTTCTCTCCTTGCCATCCTTGATTTACAAGAGTGGTACTTTGGCAATCAGGCTGAGGATGCTGATTAGCTGATGCTGGGACATCGTTCCAGGAAAGGCAATCCATTTATCAAAGTGCTCACAGCTCCCAGTTCAAGGCAGGTGAAGTACCAATAAATACCAAGCAAAGCAAGTGAATCAGGTTCCAAAGTAGCTTAATAAATAAAAGACTATTAGGGGGAAAAAAACCCACCCCCAAACCTGCCTGCAGGTGCTCGTGCCAACCTTTCTTTTCCGGTAGCAGCTCTAGGTGCTGTCATTTGCATTCCTGCTTCCCAGAGACAGTTCATGGGACAGAAATCCTTGTCTTTACCCTGTGAAATCCATCTGGTGGGAATCTCCAACTGAGGCCACACTGCAGATTGTTGTTTTGCTGGGCTAATTAAAACCCTGTGCAGGATGTCACACCCAGGCCTGAAAATGTACATCCCACTTTGTCCTCCCGAGCTGACATCCCTGAGGCTGAAGGTCCAGCAGAGGCCGGTCAGACACGGGCCCACGGAAAAACAAGTGCTGGCTGGCAAAGAAACGAGCTGCTTTCCTGAAATGCTCTGCAAATGAACTGTTTTGGAAGCCTTCAGCTGTCCTGGGCTTCTGCCTTCACACAGGAGCACGACTTCAAGAGATGGGACATAAAAGGGAGCAGGAAACCAAAGGAATCTTTGAAGTTGGGGCCACAGAGCACACGATCAAATGGAGCAGAACTGCCAGCCCCCACCTCATGCTGCAAAGCCTCGTAGCTCCTGTGGATGAGCAATTAAGGAACAAAACTGCCCGGTTTGTTTTCCTGAAGGTGGGGAACACCTACAGTGCCCAGGGATGGGACACAAGGCGGGGAGAGTGGCCACTCCATCCGCTCTCCTTCTGGTACTCAGGGTGGATGGTGTGCTACGACAAGTTCCCACCAAGAACTGTGGGTGCCCCACTCTCCTCCATCCAGCATGGGCACAGCGGGCTGGTTTGGGGAGGATTGTGGGGGTGAAGTCAACTGCAACACAGACTTGTGTTTGAAATCTAATCCACTGGACCTATTTCGGCAGGATCCTCGTGGGATCAACACAAACTATGGAGCATCGGGTTACTCCAGCTCTCCTCTATGGTGGCAACATAAGGAAGATGTAATTCCCACTGGGATTATGAAAGCATTAGGGGGCTGGGGGATAAAAAAGGGGAGAAAAAATAAACAAAGGAAACAAATCCCCAGAGATCAAAAGCACGAAAGAGTTTTACAGGGATGCTTCTAAGGAAAACCCAACTCCACAAAGCCAAAAAGCCTCACAAGCAGGTAACTACGCAACCACCAAACCCACTTTCCTGAACAAAGAGACACCCACACAGGTCCCTTGGAGCTCTAAGGAGAGGAGAACGGGGCTGGGACACAGCCCAAAGGCAACTAAAGTGTCCAGGGGCATCACCTCCCTGCTCAGCACCTCCAGCACATGATTCCTCTCCCAGGCCAAGTCTCTGCCAGCATCTGCTCCTGCAAAAGCTGCAGCTCCTTGGGGCTCTCTCCTTTGTTCCTCCTCAGTTTGGCTGTGGCTCCAGGTGAGGAGAAGGTTCCGGAGCCCAGCCAGCATGGCAGTGACATCTGGTGACACTTAAGGGACACTTCTTAGTCCCCACATCTGGAGGCAGCCGACAGGCTGCTGTGGAAAGTGGTAGTGACCTTGAAGGATACTGTCCTCATGGAGAAAGTCACAGGTAAGTCAGTGGGGGCACTGCTGCTCCTGGGTGGCACTGCCAGGTCCTGAATGGGGCACAGGGTGCCCATCACAGTAGCCCAGCATGTCCCCCACCCTCCCCCACCACTATCTGGGCTCCAGATATAATCCTCCCAGCTGAAGAATTTCCACTCCTAATACCCAGGTACCTCTTAAAGTCCCAGGGATGGAAAATTTATCAGTCAGACATTGCTCCTCTGATTAACCATCCTTTGCTCCTGTCTTACCAGAAGGCAGCAATGGTGCTGGAAGGGATTTGCTCCTGGAAGCTCTCCTCCACAACCATCGCATCCCCAGCACATCCCGACCTGTGTGGGCACCCCCCGAAACAGAGCCCAGGGATGCACCAGCCACAGCCCTTGCTGAGCACCCAAGGACAGGCATCAGAGGACAATGGTGCGCTTCAAGCAATAGGAAACTAGCACAGGCAAGAGCTGCACTGGAGCCGAACCGGGCATCTCAGCCAGGGCAGCGTCTCCACAGCAGGAAGCAGCCGAGGGCACGTATCCCCAGGGATACACCAAAGTGTAAGCTGTTTGAAGACGGGGCCAGGATGCGCGCAGGCCCCAAGAAGCACCCCCACTTCAGGGCTCTGCTGGGGCACTCAGGGCCAGTGCCTCAGTGTGCCCAGGGAGCATGAGCCAAGAGCACCCAGGCTTCTAACCAGGTGACCAAGAGCAGCACACCAAGAAGCAACGGGCACAGAGCAGCCAGGGCTGAGGAGGGAAGGAGCGTAACACCAGCCCCGGCTCCCAGGCGCTTTCGCGGCACCTGTGCTCACGCGAGGGCAGAGGAAGGACAGGGTCACTGCTACGCAAGGCCACCAACACAGAGAAGGGTTTAGAGCTCTTCTCACTTGGGCTGGTTGGTTTCCCTTCCCCCTCATAGTGGGTCTTCTCTGTCCCCCTGTCTCCTCCTTCCTCTTGGGCCATCTCCTGGGTGAAGGATGTTGCACAGAGCTGGGGTAATGGCCCTGCCTCGGAGGGCTCTTCTGAAAACCGGCACGTTCAAGAAGGCACGTCTTTGAAGTCCTCTGGTGCCCAGTGTTTGGGGCCATCCCAGTCCTGGGGACAGAGTGTGTATTCACGCTGCGGAACAAGGGGGCATTCAGCAGGGATGAAGAGACAGGAACTTCATAAGGGATTTTAAAAAAAAAAAAAAGCATCTTTTCACACAAGTGGCCTTGGGGAGCCCAGTGTCACATGGCATGGCCAAGGGCAGGGACTTGAGGGGTCAGGCAACTGCTGAGCTGACCCTGGCGCTTTCTATTATTCACACCAAAAACCAGACCTTGTGTAAAGGGAAAGCCTATGGAGCAAACCACACGCACGCACCAAAACCCACTTGGGCTGTTTCACCCATAAAGCACCACACTGGAGAAGACTTCCCAAAGAGAAAGCACCTTTTCTGGGCACACCATAGATCATAGAATGGCATGGGTTGGAAGGGACCCCAAGGATCATAGAGCTCCAACCCCCCTACCACAGGCAGGGCCACCAACCTCAGGCCTATATCTACGCAAGGTTGCCCAGGGCCCCATCCAACCTGGCCTTGAACACTTCCAGGGACGGGGCACCCACCCTCTCTCTGGGCAGCCTGTTCCAGCACATCACCACTCTTTCTGTAAAAAACTTCCCCCTGATATCTAATCTAATAGATGCGGGCTATGGGACTCCTTTTAGCTTGTCCCTGAGGCTCCTGGTACCAGCTGATGCCACACTGGCTGAGTGAGAAGAATCTCTTCCTAGCGGTGGTGGGAACTGGCATTCCCACAAGGATGGGCATCAGGACTTGCTCTTTCCTGGAAGATCTTCCTTGGACCTAGCTTGTCTCCTCAAATCCTTATACTGTTACCAGGAAGATCTTGGCTTCTCATCTCCATACATGCCCCAGACGACCCCATAGCCCCAGCCTACATCCCAGCCTCTCTGGATACCACCATCTCATGTGGATCCAGGTCATGGCCTTGTTTGGTTCTTCCCGTTACTGCAGATGATGCAATAAATGGGTCTAAAGCAGTAAAGCAGTTAATTATTAAACACAGCACTGGAGGTGTGAAACACGTAAAGATGTGAATACATGGCAACAGTCAGGATAGAATTTGGGCTTGGAAAAACCTAGCTGATGTTTAAGGACCCCTCCAACATACACGATTTGGTTATTCTTCTTTCCAGCCTTGCTTCAGGCCAAGCTTTTGCTCAAGGGACAGCAATTTCTGAGGTCCTCAGCCAGGCCCAGATTCTTTAACAGAAACACAGATAGTGAGAGGGACAGAAGCTCGCACAGGGAACACATTAAATCCACATGCTGTTTCACTTTTACACTACAGAGGGACAACACAGGGACAGGCTGAGCGCAGCACTGCCCTGGACGAGCTGTTGCACCGGAGCTGCTACCTGCAAGGCACTGTGTGCCAAGAAGAGCCAGAGATGGGCAACCAGGCTGGGGAAGGGGCTGGAGGGCAAATCCTGTGAGGAGTAGCTGAGGGAGTTGCGGGTGTTCAGCCTGGAGAAGAGGAGGCGGAGGTGAGACCTTCTCCCCACCTCCACTGGCCTGCCGGAGGGTGCAGAGAGGTGGGCGATGGTCTCTTCAGCCAGGGGACAGGAGATGGGACAAGGGGCAATGGGCTCAAGCTGTGCCAGGGCAGGGTCAGCTCAGATGGGGGGGAAAAGTTCTTCCCTGAAAGAGTTGTCAGGGCCTGGCCCAGGCTGCCCAGGGAGGGGGCTGAGTCCCTGCCCCTGGGTGTGTTTAACAGATGGGGAGATGAGGTGCTCAGGGATATGGGTCAGCACAGGACACGAACAGTTGGACTCCATGAGCTTAAAGGGCTTTTCCAACCTGGTCATTCCATGATTCCATGAAGAGCCTCTGAACACCTTCAGTTACTGAAGCTTTCCTATCAGCACTCACAGCATGCTATCGCTGGCAGACCCTGGGTACCCAAGAGTGCAGCCAGGGGGGACGCTGCCGGAGCTTTCCTCACTGGGTTGAGCAGTGCTGAGCAAGTGCTGCTGGGTGGTCCCAGGCCAAGGGGCAGGTGGAGGCATTTGCAGTGGTGGGATTCCTGCACCACAGAGGAGCTGGGGAAGCACGTGCGAGGGCAGGTCACGTAAAAAGCAGCTCTGAATCGCTGTGAGCTTAGGGGTTTGGGTTTTTTTTCTTTTCCTTTTTTAAAGCCAGACAGATAGATGTTTTGAGAAGATGTAGTAAAACCGTGGCTGCTTTCTCCAGGGAACTATCAGGATGATTTTATCTGGCCAGAGCATGGTAACAGGGTCAGGCTGTCAGCTTCCATTAAGATTTGGATGCGCGTCACTGAATGGAAAGCGCTTGGCTCTATTGCCTCTCATTAGATTGCTTTATGATAAATGTAATCATTAGCTTACTACACTTGGCCAAGGGGAAGGGCAGAAGCCCGGCTCTGCAGCTGCCCCAGCGGGCTGCACACCAAACACCTTCCCCTGGGAAGGGCAGCTCCATCACTGCAGAGCTGTCCCAGCTCCCAGCCCTGACACAGCCGCTACAGCCAGCGAGGCATCACTACCCCCATTTCCTTGGCCCAAGGGGGAGCATCCACCCTATTTCCACCTGGGAGGATGGTTTTGGGTAACTAAAGGGTATTTGGGTGCTTCACTCCTTCTGCAGCCCCTCGTGCATGGGGTGTACTGGGCCTCAGCACTGCTCCAAGGGCATCACCGAATCCAAAAGCAAAAGCTTCCCCCCTTCTTGAAGCCAGGCTTAGCAGATCACTCTCCCCAAAAATCAAGCTCATGACCCCTCCTACGGCACATCCCACTGTTGAAGCCTCAATGCAGCTGGCACCCATTGGTGTAAAGAGAGCTGCTGGGGATTCACACTGGGCCTGACCCATCCCATCCCAGTGAGAGTGTGCTGCTGCATTGGAAGAGGTGAGCCCAGGGTGCCCTGATAGGAGTGGGATGGTGGCTGGGAGTTGGGGCAGGTCTGCCTCTCGCACTTCAATGCACCTGGAGCAGGGACTCGCATCCCCCCTATCATCACCTGAAGTAACAGAATGGCTCTTGAAACTCCTCCGACCGCCTCCTTGGAGGGCTCATGGACCAGTCCCGTTCTTCCTCCTTCTCTCCCAAGAGCAGGGCGAGGACAGCCAGCCTTTCCCCAAGGACACTGGAGCGTGCAGCAAGCTTCTGATCAGAGATGAGAGCGACTCTGCTCCTCTGGGGATGGATGATGGACCAGGACACAAGGCTGCTGGAAGGACCGGCACCAACGCCATGTGGCAAACATGCCAGATCTGCATGGAGGCTCCCCAGCCCTCAGCTCCCAGAGCAGGCTCAGTGTGGGGGTACAACACACCCCCAGACAATGCTGGGGAGCTGGGAGGCTTGCTCTCCACATCTCCGGGTTGCATTTTTGATTTGGCCAGGGCGGGGGCCCTCACCTCCTCTGCAGTCCCTCTGGATGCCGAGCTTAATCCGCTCAGGCCAGTTCCAAGCATGTCTGCCTTGCATCGCATCAGCGGCGAGGGCTCGGCGTGAGCCTTTCCCATCTCCCTTTGCTTTTATGATCTCATGAATTTATCAAAAACAATTAAGCAGCCCCTGGTTGAAGCATCCCAGACAGGCTGCTGGAGTCCTCCCACCCTTTGAGAGAGGCTTCTCCAGGATGGGGAAGTCTCCTCCACACAGGGCCCAGCCCGCTCAGCCCAGGCAGACCTTATGCCAGGAAAGCCATCAGCGGCCAAGCCCCGAGACACTGGGGTGTCACAGGGACCCGCCGCCTTGCCCAGCCTGCCCAGGACCCTGGGATGTACCCTCCCTGCAGTCCCTGCTGGCAGGAGATTAAAGATGCAAACACAAGGTAAATGCAATACGAGCATCAAGGGTCTTCTGCAAGGTGTTTTCCAGGAGGTGCAGCCAGAGGGGACCTGCTGGGAGACACAGACATGTTTTGAGCCCTTCCTTACCGCGTCTCGTCAGTGGCTTCCCAGCACGATGCCATCACCAGGTTTGCAGCCACCTCGCACGGCTGCAAGCTACAGCAGCTCAGCCAAACCAGCTCTCCCAACCACCTGGGGGAAGTTTCACAGCCCTGGATTAACTCGGGAAGACCAGGGGGGTCTTCCCAAGCAGCACAGCACCTTGAGCACGCAAGGTGGCTGCAGACCCCAGCACACTGCGTGGGTGGCAGTGGCCCAGGGGTGACAGGCAGGTCAGGGCCCACGGTCCTCAGGCTGCCACAGACTGAGTGAGTCCTTCCCACCCGCAAACCCAACATCTTGGGGGCACATCAGGATATACATGAGCAGAGAAGACACCCAGGGTGGAACCCAAGGCTCTCCTGGGGTGCTGCAATAGTTTCCCAGGCCTCGGGCTCTCCCTTTTAGGGGTTAATTACAATCACAGGGAACAACCTCTGTCTCTGTTTACACTGGAGGCTGGCACACCCTCTGTCACTGGGAATGGGCTGGTTTGGGCCCCCGCTATCGCATCTAAAACCACACACAGAGCTGCAGCCACAGACTCCTGCTCCCCTCCCAGACAACAAAAGGGCTGGTAACGCAGTTCAAAGTTCTCCTCAGTACAAAAACGGTCTTTGAGGGCAATTTGTTTCAGCTCAGAAGCAGCTGAAGTTAATTACACAGCAATGAGGTATCATGCTTTAATATTACTTAACTCCCCTTGGCCAGGCTGCCATGAAACACTGTGCTGTGAGGTCCAGACCCAAGTGCTTTCTGATCTCCAGATAACATCCTAGCCAAACAAGGGAGAGGCAGGTAATGGGATGCCCGACCCACCGGAGCCCAGGAGAAGGGGTGACAGAGCACAGGGCTGCTTGTGGGGACACCCACCACGCACAGCCTCTGAGCTGGGTGGTGGCTGGAAGGATCAGCGCACCGCAGGCCCGTGAAGGGTCCTCCAGTTCCTCCTGCTCTCCCTGGGGGGGACCCACTGCAGCCTCTAGCCCCATGCTTTGATCTCCTTTGAAACCCAGGCATCTCCTTGCCACCAATGCATGGGGAGTTCACGCAGGCGACGCTCTGCATGCTGTGCAGGTAACGCTGCCGCCTGGCCCAGCGGTCGGCCTGGGAAGTCCCCTGCCCACAGCCTGGCACATGCCTGTCAGCACTTGGCCAGATGAGCTTTTTACTCACCGATTTCTTGAGCAAGAGCTTGAGCTCCCTGGCCAAGGGCACCACAGAGGTATCTCCCTCTGTCCGCTGCAGGCCTGGCAAAGGCTGCCAAGGAGGGATGGAGAGCTGAGCCCTCATCCTGCCTGGAGCTCGAGCTGGGGTAGGCAAGGACGCAGGCTGGCAGCCAGTGGAAGAAGAGCTGCCCTGCTTGCTGGTCACCCCAGAGAAGATGCTCTGCACTCCTCCTGCCCTGACAACACTTGGGCATAGAATAAGGCATCAAGGAACACCAAGCTTGTGGCCACAGAGGCTAAAGCACCTGCAGAGAGAACCTGTGTGGCCCACACAAGGGACAGTGCTGCCCAAGGATGACCATAGCCCTCACACAATATGGGAGGATGGGCAGTCCCCAGGGACATCTGCGTGAGCTGCAGCAGAGGGAGAGGGGCCAAGCTGAAGTGCCTATCCCCACACTTAGAGCCTGGGCTGCCCAGCCCACCCCACAGCAGTCTGCAGGCCCCAGGCAAGCCAGAGCCCCAAACGTGCTGCCATCCTCCTCCAGTTCTGCCCAGAGGAACGGGCTGCATTGCCACCTAATGGGATGTGCTGGGAAAACCCTCTACATCCTACTGGAAAGCAGCACGACCAGTATACCGGGAGGCTCTGCAAGAGGCCAAGGTGCTTGCCCAGCTCCCCCACACCAGCAGAGATAATCTGGTCAGGATGTCCCCAGCACTGTACTATAGAGGAGCATGGGTCAAAGAAGACAAAGAGAATATGAGGGGTTTGTGTGCTCAGAGCTGTACCAGGAAACCCTGCTGTGACCCAGCACTATCAGAGCACGCAGGGAAAAGGTTTCTTTGGGATCAAAGTCATTTTCCCTTCACTATCTCAGCAGCTCATAAAAGCTCCTGCCAGCAATACATGCTTTGAGGGAGCGGAGACATTGTCCAGTTAAATGTGCCTCCTTGCCAAAATGCTGTGTAGACACCCGGGGAGAAAATCAGGCCCAGGAGAACTCCAGATGTTGAGTCATGGCCCAGAGAGCAATGCAGCATCCATCTGTCCCAGCATGGCAATGGACCTTTCACAGCCCTTCCTGGGAACCATTGCAGGCAGAGAGGAGCCTGTCTCTTGAGTGAATGACCAGGCCAAGGCCACCTGAAAGCCATGCTCGAGCTCAATGCCCTACCAGAAGGGTCCCTCATCCTGCCCAGGGACTCACGGGTGGGTCTGCATCACCAGCTTACAGCCCAGAGTGTCATCAGGAAGCAACAATCGGAGCACCAGCTTTGATACATCACTTCACTTGAGTTCCTCACCTCCCTTATGCTTCGTCCAGCTCCAGGTCCCTCATCTAAGAACTCATAAGGACAATCACAGAATGACCACGTTGGAAAAGCCCTTTAAGATCATCGAGTCCAACTGCTCCTGTCCTGTGCTGACACACCGCCCCGCGTCTGCCTCTCCTGGAGGGAGCTGCGCTGCTGGCCACGGAGCTCAGTGGTTTCTCAAGACGCTCAGTACCCACTAAGCCAACTGAGGTGAGGTTTCTTCAGGCAGGGAAGATCTAGGTATCACTTGTACCTGGAGTTTTTGTCTGGGGGGGGTGGAGAACACCAGCAGGAATCAAATCAGAGTGATCCCATCAGGTAGAAGCAGCTAGGTCAGGCTCCAGCCCCTGCAGAGGAACCGCACACCTCACGAGGCTCCTTTTGACCTCACTGTGGACATGTACATAGTGAACAGAGACTCAGAGCTGGGAACTGGAGCAGAACCCCCATGGTTTGTGCCATTCTGTCGGCCCCCACGCTCAAACAATGACCCTCTCTGAGCAGTGGCTACGTGAAGAACGTTGTTCTCTTATCAGCGTTCAAAGGGTCAGTCAGTCCAGTGCTTCTCACCCAGTGCTTGCAAGGGGAAAGAGTTTCCCTTCCTCTGGAAAGCTCTCCAACACAGAATCAGACTCACCTGGGCTGGAAGAGACCCTTAGGATCATCGAGTCCAACCACAGCCTAACCCTGCCCAACCCGCCTCTAGATCTTGTCCTTAAGGACTTCATCTACGCTCCTTTTAAATCCCCCCAAGGATGGTGACCCCATCACCTCCCTAGGCAGCCTGTGCCAGTGCTTGACTCCCCTTTCAGTACAGAAATTCTTCCTGATCTCTGACCTAAATCTCCCCTGGGCAATCTGAAACCATTCCCTCTTCTCCTATCACTTGTTACCTGAGAGAAGAGACCAACCCCACCTCTCTACATCCTCCTTGTAGGTAGCTGTAGAGAGCCTCCTCTTCTCCAGGCTGAACACCCCCAGCTGCCTGAGCCACTCCTCAGAGGATCTGCCCTCCAGCCCCTTCCCCAGCCTGGTTGCCCTTCTCTGGACTCACTCCAGGACCTCCAAGTCCTTCTTATGGTGAGAAGCCCAGAACTGGACACAGTACTCGAGGTGTGACCTCACCATAGCCGAGTACAACAGAACAATCCCTTCCCTACTCCTGCTGGTCACACCATTCCTGACACAGGCCAGGATGCTGTTGGCCTTCTTGGCCACACTCAGCCAGCTGTCAAGCCCCAACCCATGACACCAAAATTGGAACAGAGCAGTCTCTTGGGCATCCAAAGCTTCAGTCACCAGCACAGCGAGACTGAGACACGGCACCTTCTCACCAGTGAAGTAAAGACAAGCTGGGACTGCAACACTGCACCTTTCTGCCAGAGAAACCTGGCCCCTGCCTCCCTTCAGCCCCCAGGAAGGTATCAGAGAACACAATCCTGAGTGCCCATCCCATCTTTCAACCAATGTTTTAAGACACTTCACGCAGGAGCTAAGCAGGGTCATGGCAAGCAACGCTGTCAGGTGGGCCAGTTTTGACCAGCACAGGTGGGTGGGAGCTCCCAGGGCCATGCATTTGCCAGAAGCTCGCCCAAGGTCACATGCAAGTCAAGAGGACAGAACATAGAAGAGTCAATCCTTTCCACTGACCATCAGACCCCCCCTTTCCTCCAAGACCTCCTTTAACACAGATGGCTTTTGAGGTTCTCCATAAACGCTCAACTTGCACTAAACCTGAGACTAAGCCTCAGCAGGCAGGGTTCCTGAGAGCAGCCTGTGGGGCTACAGTGTGCTGCCCCACCTCCCCTCTGCTCTCCTTGCTCCCATTAACTTTTAGCACAAATGATTCATTTTGCCCAGTCTTTTGTAAACAGCATCCAAAGCCAGCTGGAATCTGCCATACACCTAAATTACACTTGCTCAGCAAGCTCTTCCAGGGAAGGCTTCATCACAAGCTTTGCACATCCTCCCTGTCACTGCAGCAGCTCTCTCCTCTCACAGAAGCACATGATTGACATCCAAACCTCACCACTAGTCAAACACAAGAGTTACACCTTGGAGGAAGGGGAACGATGAAACTCATGGGATCTTTTAGATGTAGCCCTGGGCTAAATGTCGCTGCTGAAGAGCATGAGATGGGTAGGGGCAGGAGGGGAGCCAATCAGAGACTCAGAGACTAATCAGGGTTGGCAGAACCTCTGGAGATCCCCCAGTCCCACATCCCCCCCAAAGCAGGGTCCCCTCGAGCAGGCTGCACAGGACAGCACCCAGGGTCACAGGGTCTGAATGTCTCCAGAGATGGAGACTCCCCAACCTCTCTGGGCAGCCTGGCCCAGGGCTCTGCCACCCTCCCAGCAAAGAAGTTCCTCCTCAGGGTTATGTGGAACTTCCTCTGCACCAGTTTGTGCCCACAGCCCCTTGTCTTGTTCCTGGGCACCCCTGAACCACAGACTGACCCGTCCTCCTGAGCCCACCCCTCAAGGATTCATCAGCATCGATAACATTCCCACCCCTCAGTCTTCTCCAGGTTAAAAAGCTCTGAGTCCCTCAGCCTCTCTGTGTAAGAGAGATGTTCTAGTCCCTTCACCATTTACATAGCCCCTTTTTGTCCCCTCTCCAGTAGCTCCCTGTCCTTCCTGCCCCGTGGAGCCCAGCAGCACACACAATATTCCAGAAGAGGCCTCCCCAGGGCAGAGCAGAGGGAGAGGAGAACCTCCCCCGACCTGCTGGCCAAATCAGCTTCATCCCTCAAGATGAAGGGCATAGCACAAAGGGGTACAGACCCACAGAGGTATGTTCAGCAAAGAGGCTGACCTTGTCACACACCAGATGGTTTCAGCCATTTCCCAGCTGAGGAGGAAGCTGCTCAGGGACACAGTGGGAAAGCACACACCCTCACCAGTCAACCACAGCAAGGGCCAGAGCGGGACAAGGGAGAGACCAATCTGAAAGGCAAGCAAACAGAGTTTTTAGAGCAGGAAGAGTGTTGGTGTGAAGCCCCAGGTTCCTTCACAACCTTATGGGAGGCTGCAGCATGCCGAGCCTTCCCTTTGGTGGCAGGACCCCTTCCCTCCTCCTTGCTTTTCTCCCCCCAGTAAACCCAAGGAGGAGTTAGGAGCTAGACCATGGGCCTGACCAATGGCAGACACTGGGAAAGGCAGGTGTCCATGCCCAGAGACATGGACAATGGCAAACCACCACCTAATGCAGGCAGAGTCAAGCATGGGGCACGACAGGCAAGAGGGAAAACTCCAGGCATTAACACGGGCAGTAGGAATGGGGTAGGGGTGACAGGGCAGGCTGCAGATCTCACCCACACCTACACAGAAGTGTGGAGAGGACTTGAGCCGGTTTATGTTTTCCAGTCTAATAAAGAACTGGAGCTGGATCCATCCAACTGGCACAGCAGAGTCTTCAAAAGCCAAGATTCTTTACAGCTGGGTGGAGGAGATGTTTTTTGAGGTGTTGGGAGTGGGAAGGAGGGATGAGAAACACACAGCTAACGCTCCTTCCTACGGCAGCAGGAGAGCAAGTTATTCCTTTCCCAGATTTCACTTACCCACAGCTTTAAAGCAGAGTTAGAACTAGGAGACAGAAGGGTGCCCAACACACGCTTCATCACACCATGCTGCTTGCCATGGGGAGCCTGCTTTGGCAGGGCATTGGACCCGATGATCTCTTGAGGTCCCTTCCAACCTCTGTGATACTGTGATTCTATGATTGTCCCTCTCTGCTCTGCCCTCCTGAGGCCCCAGCTGGAGTCCTGTGTCCAGAGCTGGGCCCCCAATACAAGAAAGATGTGGGGCTGTTGGAGAGGGGTCAGAGGAGCCACAAAGATGATGAGAGGGCTGGAGCACCTCCCCTATGAAGAGAGGCTGAGGGAGCTGGGCTTGTTCAGCCTGGAGAAGAGAAGGCTGCGGGGGGACCTCATTGCAGCCTGCCAGTCCCTGAAGGGAGCAGAGGAACAGGAAGGGAATCAGCTTGTAGTAGACAATGGCAGGACAAGGGGGATGGATTAAAGCTGAAGGAGGGAAGGTTTAAATTAGATATTAGGGGGAAGTTTTTTACAGAAAGAGTGGTGAGGGGCTGGAACAGGCTGCCCAGAGAAGGGGTGGATGCCCCATCCCTGGAGGTGTTCAAGGCCAGGTTGGCTGGGGCCCTGGGCAACCTTGTGTAGCTCCAGGCCTGGAGGTTGGTGTCCCTGCCTGTGGTAGGGGGGTTGGAGCTCTATGATCCTTGGTGTCCCTTCCGACCCACACCATTCTATGATTCTCCTGACTGGAGTTAAGTTGTTCCCATCCTAAGCTCAGCTCTGGAGCTGGGACAGCAGAGGCTCTGAGAGATGCTCCACACCCCACTGCAGCAAAGCAACACACCAAGTGCCTTCCCAGGAGGCCTGACATGCGGGTGTGTGCGCAGTGCTGAGGGAGGTACAGCTCCTGCGCTGGAGGATGCTGCTAAAAGCACACCTGAGCTCCTCCAAAGGGAGCCTAGAGGCACAGCAGGTGCTTCTCCCCTCTCTGCAGGTGTTCCTGAGGCTGTAAGGTGGCACTCTGCACAGGTAACACTAGCTGCTCAGATCTCACTGCATGGGAGAAGACAACAAGGCCTCAGGCACAAGAGCATGAAGATTCAGCTTCCTGGAGGAGAGGTGGGATCAGGAAGCACACAGTGCTAGGCTGCAGCACACCTAGGTCCTGTGTCCCAATAACCAGCCTCTGGAGGGTGGAAACACACAAAGATTTTGGAATCATGGAGTTGCCTGGGTTGGAAGAGACCCCTTTAGAGGGGTCCAACCACAGCCTGACCCTACCTAGCCCACCTCTATATCCTGTCCTTAAGCACTTCATCTACATGCATTTTAAATCTCTCCAGGGACAGTGATCCCACCACCTCCCTAGGCAGCCTGTGCCAACACCTGACAACCCTTTCAGTACTGAAGTTCTTCCTGATACCCAACCTAAATCTCCCCTGGTGCAGTTTCAAGCCATTCCCACTCATCCTATTGCTTGTCACCTGAGAGGAGACCAACCCTGACATCTCTGTAACCACCTTGCAGGTAGCTGTAGAGAGCGATAAGGTCCTGCACTCGTTCAAAAGACATAAAGCATGGCTTTGCAGACCTGACTACAGCAGTCCTGCTGCACTTCTGCTCCCCAACACTCACTCGTCACTGTGAAGCCTTCTCCCTGGTGAGGGAGCCCTGGGACAAGCTGCCCAGGGGGGTGTGGGGTCTCCTTCTCTGGAGATATTCCAGCCCCATCTGGACACCGACCTGTGTGACCTGTCCTAGGGAGCTGCTTTGGCAGGGGGTTGGACCCCATGGGCTCTGGAGGTCCCTTCCAACCCCTGTGATTCTTTAAGAACTCCACCTTGGACTTCCAGGGACTCACACCGTGGTCTGTGGCGCCCGTTGGAAGGAAGGAGCTCCAATTACAACTGCTGTTGTAATACTCACAGTATCTCTTTACACTCCCAAGCACGGCCAGTCTGCTGTTTGAAGGGAGACCAACACTTCCTTTGCCCCGTCCCTGGGGGTGTTCAAGGCCAGGTTTGGATGGGGCCCTGGGCAACCTTGTGTAGCTCCAGACCTGGAGGTTGGTGGCCCTGCCTGTGGCAGGGGATTGGAACTCTCTGACCCTTGGGGTCCCTTCCAACTCAGACCAGTCGGTGATCCTATGATTCCCTCCTTCTCCCACTGAACTGGGGCTTTATGCTCACTTGCTTTGATGCTGATGGCCAGCAAGAGGCTTCCAGAACATGACACAAGCGCATCATTTTTTAGCATGTGCACTCTTCTAATGAAGCCAACAAACTCCCACGCACAACAAGAGCAAGAAATTAACTTTGGGAGAGCCAGAAGGATAGAGATTTAATTTCTCTTGATTCAGCAAAACAAGAATCCTGTATAATCAGAGGCCACAGACTCGATGAAGAAAAAGAGTTCAGCCTTGATCTTAGCTCTGCCCCCATAACACCAGCTCATGTTCCCACCACACACTGACCATCCAAAGTCAAAGCACCCCGAATTCCTCAGGGAAGAACAAACCCAACCAAAGTAATTTCCCTTCTAGGGCTCTACTCTCTTATGCAATAGCTGGAAGGTGATGGAGTCAATGTTTTTTCCACACTAAGCAATGGGTGGGAAGGCAGGCATGCTGAACTCGGCCGCTTCTTCACTTGAGCTGTGTGTCCATCGTGGTCAGGGCTCCCAAGGGAAGGCAGGTCTCATTTCAACCAGATCCACTTGTCACCAACATCAGCGTTGTAACCTTGCTTGAAGTTGCGTCCAGGAAGCTAGAGAAAGCACAAACTGCAGTCAGGATGGGTCTCAGCTCACTGCTTAGTGATGTTGTTTAGGTGCTTCGTGAAGCAGCTCGTGGAAGAGCAACACGAAACATCGTTTAGAAATTAAAACTTAAAGAGGACAAATCAGCCCCTTAAAAACCCCAGCAGCTGGAGGGGGGACCTGCAGTGTGCCCTGGGGGCTGAGAGAGTCAATTAGATCCTGGGGGGCATCAAGAGGAGTGTGGCCAGCAGGTCACAGGAGGGGATCCTCCCCCTCCGCTCTGCCCTGCTCAGGCCCCACCTGGAGTGTTGTGTCCAGTTCTGGGCTCACTGGGATAAAAAAGCCAGGGATCTCCTGGAGAGAGTCCAGAGGAGGCTACGGAGATGATGAAGGGCCTGGAGCATCTCCCCTGTGAGGAAAGGCTGAGTGAGCTGGGGCTGTTCAGCCTGGAGAAAAGACGACTAAGGGGGGACCTTGTTAATGTTTATCAATATCTGAAGTATGGGATGCAGGGGGAAATGGCCAGCCTCTTTTCAGTGTCTGTGGGGACAGGACAAGGGGCAATGGCTGCAAGTTAGAGTATAGGAAGTTCTGCACCAACATGTGGAAGAACTTTTCCCCAGTGAGGGTGAGGGAGCCCTGGGACAGGCTGCCCAGGGGGGTGTGGAGTCTCCATCTCTGGAGATATTCCAGCCCTGTCTGGACACCGACCTGTGCAACATGAGCTGGGGAGCTGCTTTGGCAGGGGGCTGGACCTGATGATCTCTGGAGGTCCCTTCCAACCCCTGTGATTCTGTATATATAAAGCTGAGACCAATAATCTCAACAGCACAACCACCTATTCCACCTGGATTCCTCCACCTCTTGTCCCCTATGCACCCCTGCTCCTGGTTTGAGTAAGAGCTGACCCCTCAGACCATAGCCCAGGGCAGAGGAACTGAACCAGTCAGTAGGATCTCATACCAAAGTAGGTACGTGTTATCAAACGCATGAAGTACTTCATGTGTGAAATGCTGAGTTAATTACTACAGTAAATTAAACCATTCAAATGAAGTTGTACACTTAGCCTCCAAGAGCTGCACACAGCTTGATTAAAGCAGAAACCCCTGTGACAAGCAAACCCAGGAACCGCTACTGGCTGGAAAAGCCAGTTTCCCAAACCCCCTACCTGGTTCTCACTGGTACCCCAGGATGCAAGCACCAGCCTTCACCTCCTGCCTCTGAACCTCACTGACCTTTCAGGTCACAGCTCTTCTGCACAGACCCTTCATGCTGCTGGGAGCAGCCTCTGCCCAGGCAGCTTGGATGTGCAGGTCAGCCTGAGTGTTCTACACCCGTGGTTCCCAAACCAGGGCTGAGGGACCCACGGTGCTGCTGCACAAAGTCACTGCTCCATGCAGTTTGTTATGCACCACAAGAAGGCAGAGGGCTGGGGACCACAGCAGGAAGCCTTTCCTTCTGACAGCATCTCAAGAGCGTGGGTTGGTTGCACAGGTCACAGGAGGATGACGCAAGGAGCGGCTCAAGCCTAGAGAACCAAGGATGCATTGTAGAGGGAGAGGCTTGATGGGCTGGAGTGCTGGGAGGGGAGATATCAGGTGTACCAGGAAGGCTGGAGCACCTGCACCCTCACCAGGGGGGGAATTCAGAGTATCACAGAGACAAGAGCAGATGGAGGTGAACTGCAGTAACGCAACGCCAGCAGGTCAAGGGACCTTCTCCTCCACCTCTGCTCTGCCCTGCTGAGTCCTGTGTCCAGTGCTGGGCTCCCCAGTTCAAGACAGGGAACAACTGGAGAAAGTCTAGCAGAAGGTAGAAAGATGGTGGGGGCCCTGAAGCATCTCTGGTGTGAGGGAAAGCTGAGAGAGCTGGGGCTCTTCGCCCTGCAGAAGACTGAGAGGGGATCTAAACCAGTACTTATCAATAGCTATGGGACAGGTGTCCAGAGGATGGGGCCAGACTCTTCTTAGGGGTGCCCAGCAACACAACAAGGGGCAACAGGCACAAGCTGGAACACAGGAAGATCCATCCCAACATGAGGAACAACTTCACTCTGTGTATATCCAAGCCCTGGGCCAGGCTGCCCATAGAGGTTGGGGAGTCTCCTTCTCTGGAGAGATCCTAAACCTGTGGTCCTGGACACAAACCTGTGCAACCTGCTTGAGGTGGTCCTGCTTTAGCAGAGGGGTTGGACTACATGGTCTCCAGATGTTCCTGCCAACCCCTGCCAGTCTGGGGTTCTATATTATTAAAAAAGAAAAAACCCAACTTAAAACTGTCTTGGTATTTGGGAGTTCAAGGTGTCCTAGACCTAGAGATGACAATGTGTCAACTCCAAATCTGAGAAAGGACATGAGAGACAAAGACACAACCCTCCTCCTGGTAGTCCATCTAGCCAGCCAATGCCCCACAAGCAAAGACTCACCAAGGGTTCAGGAGCACAAAGCCAGCCCTGATCCTCTCCCACCTGCTACCACAGCACAAAAGCCCTCAGGCAGTATTACAGACACAAAGATTCAGTGGCTGCATCCTTCTACCTTCAGCTTTAAAGATCTGGGCCCAGTTCTGGGCTCCTCACCATCTGAAGGATATCTTAAAGGTCTTTTTCAACCTCATCATTCTGTGATTCTGATCGGGGGAAAGAGGCTGTTTAACCAGCAGCTGCCTGAAGGGACAACAAAGGCAGCACTACAGGACTACCAGAGAAACCTGCCAGAACAGTCAGAACAGCAAACTCCCCTTAGGCAGCACATGTGCTCTCCATGCGGGTGAGGAAACTGGCTGCACCAGGTCACCAAATGCATATTTACATGACAAAAAACCCATCAGAAGTGTGCCAACAGCTCCATAGAATCCCAGCCTGGTCTGGGTTGGAAGGGACCCCAAGGATCAGAGAGTTCCAATGCCCTGCCACAGGCAGGGACACCAACCTCCAGGCCTGGAGCTACACAAGGTTGCCCAGGGCCCCATCCAACCTGGCCTTGAACTCTCCCAGGGATGAGGCACTCACCCCCTCTCTGGGCAGCCTGTTCCAGCCCCTCACCACTCTCTCTGGAAAAAACTTCCCCCTAATATCCAATTTAAACCTTCCCTCCTTCAGCTTCACTCCATCCCCCTTGTCCTGCCATTGTCTTCCCTTTAACAAGCTGATTCCCCTCCTGTTTCTCTGCTCCCTTCAGGGACTGGCAGGCTGCAATGAGGTCCCCCCACAGCCTTCTCTTCTCCAGGCTGAACAAGCCCAGCTCCCTCAGCCTCTCTCTGTAGGGGAGGTGCTCCAGCCCTCTAATCAGCCACAATAAACAATTGCTATCTCTGCCCCACAAGTTTACAATGGTGAGCTGGGGGGACATCAGACCTGCTGTGACCAGCCCCTATCTATTCATTCCAACACAAAAACAGCTCGCCCTGGTCCTCTCCAGGCCCTTTGATACTCCAAGAGATTCCCAGATAACTCTGTTATTCAAGCAACAGGAGCTCTCTGGGAAAACACAGGAGTTCCCAGTTTTGTTTTGGGGTTACTCTGCCCTCTTGAAAAGATACAATATTAGTCCCAACAGAGTTCAAATTCAGTGTCCAAAACAAACCCCCCATGTGCCTCCAGTTAAAGGCACGCAATACATCAAAGGGAATGGGGTATTACGTGTTCATCTGCACTCCAATGTTCACAGCAGGCCTTGGCCAAAGCTGGGGGGCTTTGGGAGATGTTACAGCCCAGCTTTCAAAACAGCCAAAAAATGGGGAACAGGAAGAGGAAGGCAAAGGAAGCAAATCCCACTGCATTACCCAGCAAGTGGGACAACTCCGGTGTGTGTTCTGCATGCTGTCTGCCCCAGGTCCACACAGCTTCCCCAGAGCAGGAGCTGCAAAGCTCACCTTCCAGGGCAAAAGGAGGTGCGGGACCAGGAAGAAGGGGGACCCATCCCAGGGGTAGGGTGCTGGTGAGCTTTCAGCGCTTCCTGAGCATTTGGAGTACAGGAACAGGAGTCATTCCCGTCCTTGTGGTGTTCTGCCCACCTCCTGCCAGGACAAGCAGGGACCCAACACATGCAGAGCCTGGGTTAAACACAGCCAAACAAAAAGCATTGTGGCAATGTGTCCAGTTCTGGGCTCCTCACCATAAGGAGGACATGGAGGTCCTGGAGCGAGTCCAGAGAAGGGCAGCCAGGCTGGGGAAGGGGCTGGAGGGCAACTCCTGTGAGGAGCAGCTGAGGGAGCTGGGGGGGTTCAGCCTGGAGAAGAGGAGGCGGAAGGGAGACCTTCTCCCCACCTCCACTGACCTGCCAGGAGGGTGCAGAGAGGTGGGTGATGGTCTCTTCAGCCAGGGGACAGGAGATGGGACAAGGGGCAATGGGCTCAAGCTGTGCCAGGGCAGGGTCAGCTCAGATGGGAGGGAAAAGTTCTTCCCTGAAAGAGCTGTCAGGGCCTGGCCCAGGCTGCCCAGGGAGGGGCTGAGTCCCTGCCCCTGGGTGTGTTTAAAAAAGGGGTAGATGAGGGGCTCAGGGATATGGTTTAGCTTAGGATGGGAATGGTTGGACTTGATGGACTGAACAGCTCAATGCCAACAAGAGTTGGTCTTACAGTACCCATTCCCTCATCCCCCTGCTGCACAGTCCAAGCCAGCTCTGAAACTTTGCTGGATCTTCCCCAAGCTCGATCAAATCCCCTCTCCCAGCAAGAAGTTAAGCCCATCCTTCCAGCTGCGTCTGACTGCGGTGACTCAAGTCACCAGATCACTGCAAAGCTGGGAGCACCAAGGAAGACATGAGCATGCAGCACAGGAGAGAGGAGGAGCTGCTTCTGGTGACTAGAGATAGTTGCACTGGTGCTCCAGCCTGCACCCAGCTGAAGTTCCCAGCCCATTCTGTTCAGAGCTGCTCAGCCAGCACAGGGCAGGGGTGGGAAGAAGCAAAATGTCCAGCCTAGGAGATGACAGAATCACAGGGGTTGGAAGGGACCTCAAGAGATCACTGGGTCCAACCCCCCTGCCAAAGCAGGCTCCCAGATGATCAAAGGGAGATACAGAGGACACTGAAAGGGACTGAACATCCACCACCTCTTCCAGCACAAGATACAGGTGCTGTCAAGCAAAGCCAAAGGCTTTAAGGACTCCTTGCTGAAGGATACTGCCAGCACAGAATGCAGAGGGTCTCAATGGGAACTGTTTTCTGTGATATCTGTGCATTCCAACTCAGCTTCCCAGCCAGAACCAGAATGAAAACCAGCAAGGCTGCATCACTTTCAAGTGGCCAGCATAATCACAGGAACACACCACACACAGGTCACCTTCAAATCACACTTGAGTAAGACCAAAGGAGAGATGTGACTTAACAGCCATGTGAAAAATAACAGCAGTGCATCCCCTTAAGCATGATTAATTATTAACACCACATTTCCTTCTCTGGAGATTTCAAGACCCATCTGGATGCCAACCTGTGTGACCTGTCCTAGGGACCATGCTCTGGCAGGGGGTTGGACTCAACCTCTTGAGGTCCCTTCCAACTCCTACAATTCTGTGATTCCTTAGCAAGTAAAATACAGGGCCAAATAAATCCCCTCCAACCCTCTTAAGTCCTTCACTGACATCAGCCCAGAGACCTCCTGGAGCCACCAGCAGGCTTGGCCAGCACCAAATGGCAGAGGAAGCAGCTGACCATCACACCAAAGCTGAACCATCTTTCCCACAGAAGGTAAGACAAAGTGAGGTTGTCACAGCAGCCCTCCAGGCACAGACCCTGAGACACAAGAATTAAGTCTCTGCCCTGAAGAGCTGTGGTGGTTTAGCCCTGGCTGGAGGCCAGGTGCCCACCAAAACCAGTCTTTTACTCCCCTTTCTAGGTGGACAGGGGAGAAAAGATATATTAAGAGGCTTAGGAGTCAAGATAAGGACAAGGAGAGATCATTTTATCAGCGACGATATGGGCAAAACAGACTCAACACAGTGCAGGAAAGAACTATTCTAATTTATTACACTACACTAGAAAGAACAGTGAAGAACCGGAGTCAGGAGTGCAATCAAATCTTAAAACAAATGCAACCAGGTCTTAAAAACACGTTCCCCCCACCACTCCCTTCTTAGCAGACTTTAATCAGAATCTTGCTCCCTTCTTCCCCCCCGCTCGCAGTACAGGGGGGGCAGGGACTGGGGAACGATGGGGTTCTCAGTAGCACCTTCCCCCCACCCCTCCATTCTAAGCAGAATTCCCTTTAGCCATGATTTTACTCCCTTCTTCCCCCCCTGCTCGCAGTACGGGGGGGGGCAGGGACTAGGAAATAATAATGGGGTTCTCGGGTACTTCATGAGCTGTTTTCTGTTCCCAGATCTTAAAACACCTCTACCTCCCCACCCCGCTCCCTCCTTAGCAGACTTCAATCTAGTCATGATTTCACTCCCTTCCTCCCCCCGCTCCCAGCACAGGGGGGCAGGGACTGGGAGACGGGGGCTCCGGTCAGTTCCTTGCAAGTTGGTTTCCTTCTCGACCCCCTGTTCTTTTCCAGCACCCAACCTCGCAAAACCACGACAAGAGCTTACAACTGAAGCAGCACCAAACATGTAAATGGGAAGAGAGTTTCAACTGGACAAGCCCAACAGCTCACACACAACCCTGCAGCGGGAGGTAAGTGTGAGCTCCAGCAACGTCACCACCAGCCAACAGATGTTTTTCCACTCCATGGAAATGGAGGAGACAGAGAATTAAGCCTTGGTCTGCTGTATTACACTGTGCAGAACTTCAGAGCTGGCAGCAAGGATCACCTGGAGAAGCACGCAGTAAGATCCACCCCACAGAGCCTGAAGCTAATGAAGTGAGCTGTACCCAGAGGTGGAGCCAGCTCCACAGAAACCACTCAACTTTGAAAGAGCATCAGGAAAAAAGATGAAAACAGGATCATCTCATCAGTTAAATTAAGAACTCTGCCAGAGAAGCATCTGTCAGAACTCTAACTATGATGAAAAGCCCTATAAAGTGGTCCAGGCTGCAGAGTAGCAACACACAGCTTCAGCTCCTCCAAACCATTTCAAACCAGACACGTACAGGTAGAGCTCTGGAGAGTTTTAACAACCTGAAAAGGTCTACATCCATCAGTTTAGAGCTTGTCTTGTTTCCCAACATTTCAGGAGCAAAAAGAATTACCATTTCTCCCTTCTCTTCCCATGCTGCTTCACAGCTAATAGATCTATAACCAGCACGTTCCAAGCAGCGCTGATCAGAGAGCACTTAAAAACAGAGTCGTTACTCCTCAAGCATGGGCTCATTCATCAATCTCCAAACCTTTTCATTTAGTGGCTGTTTCTATCAAGCATGATAAGAGCACCTTCCAATGCTGCTCCTAGCAAATCCTGCTTTTTCCAGTCAAAATCCCAGCTTCCTGAAGTTTATCATCAGTGTTCATCACCAGCACAGAGAGAAGTCTGAGAGACCCTAGGAATGTGTAACGTACAATGCCCCTGGACTGGGCATTGGTGAGGCTGCATCTTGAGTGCTGGGTCCAGTTCTGGGCTCCTCACCATAAGGAGGACATGGAGGTCCTGGAGCAAGTCCAGAGAAGGGCAACCAGGCTGGGAAAGGGGCTGGAGGGCAAATCTGAGCTGGAGGAGCAGCTGAGGGAGCTGGGGGTGTTCAGCCTGGAGAAGAGGAGGCTGAGGGGAGACCTTATCACCACCTCCACTGACCTGCCAGGAGGGTGCAGAGAGGTGGGTGATGGTCTCTTCAGCCAGGGGACAGGAGATGGGACAAGGGGAAATGGGCTCAAGCTGTGCCAGGGCAGGGTCAGCTCAGATGGGAGGGAAAAGTTCTTCCCTGAAAGAGTTGTCGGGGCCTGGCCCAGGCTGCCCAGGGAGGGGCTGAGTCCCTGCCCCTGGGTGTGTTTAACAGACAGGAGATGAGGTGCTCAGGGGGATGGGAATGGTTGGACTTGATGATCTTAAAGGTCTTTTCCAACCTGGTGATTCTGTGGTTCTGTAACTGTCAGGCACATCTCACCCCTGGCTCTGGCAGGACAGCTGAGAACAAGCAACAGAGCACAGCTAAGTATTTTGTGGCTTCTTTTCCCCCCAGCCCCTACTCACCCTGCTGACTATCCTTCAGAGCATCAGGCAATCATCTTAGAATCACCAAACACACAGAGTCGGAAGGGACCCATCAGGATCATCTACTCCAGCTCCTGACACCAGACCCATCTGGGTGCCAGCAGCCCCTCATTCCACACAGTCTTAACTTTTAGAACTAACACTGTTCATTAAAGTCTAAAGCAAAAGATGAACCAGGGCACATAAAACACTTGTGTGGTTTTTATACCTTCTGTGGTGCAGCATGTGTAAAAGGAACACAACACCTCATCTCTCCAGCTCCCTGGGGGATCCTTTCTGCCCCAAAGACCCCCATCAACTGCTGAAAACACTTGATTCTCACCTTGGTTTTTTTGCCTGTAACTCTGAAAACAAAACCAACAGGCCTCACAAGACAGCCCAGCTCCAAATACCTCTTCCCCCACAGTGTTAGGAAAGAGCCAAGTGACCACAACCAAGCCAAAGTCCCACATTAACTGTAGGTGTGCTCTTCTAGTCAGGTCAGACACAAAACCTCCACGCAATAACTCTTGCCCAAAGCAGCAGCAGGCCCTGGCAGCACCCAGCTCTATGTCAAGAAGCCCAGAGCCACTTCTCAGCCCCAAAATGCCATTAAGAAACAAAAGTGATCAGATACTAACAGCAGCCTGACCGAAACTCTTATGCTGCAGCCACCCAGTGAAACCCTCCAATGGGCACTGCTGCTTAGTTGGAAACCTGTGGAGACAGTATTACCCCTGGGAAGCTGGAGCAAAGCAGGGGAGAGTGAGAAATAAATCCCAGACTGCTCTGGGTTGGAAGGGACCCCAAGGATCACAGAGCTCCAACCCCCCTGCCACAGGCAGGGCCACCAACCTCCAGGCCTGGAGCTACACAAGGTTGCCCAGGGCCCCATCCAGCCTGGCCTTGAACACCCCCAGGGATGGGGCACTCACCCCCCTCTCTGGGCAGCCTGTTCCAGCCCCTCACCACTCTCTCTGTAAAGAACTTCCCCCTAATATCTCATCTAACCCCTCTCTCCTTCAGCTTCACTCCATCCCCCTTGTCCTGCCATTGCCAAATAAATCCACGTGTCCTTCTCAGCTCTGTCAGGATCTTTCCCTGATCTAAAGCAGGATTTTCCATAGATGTCACCACCACAACACTGTCCTCCAAGGGCTGGGTTATTCTTCTAATTAAAGTTTCCTAGGAGATGCAGACAAGGGGAATGGAAGCTGTTCACCTGCAACTCTTCCGCTTTGTTTAATCACTGGATCCAGCTTCCAAGGTATTTTCCTTGGGGTCATGGGAGGGAGGGTGCAGTTTCTGGGGGGTTGGTCAGGGTTTTTTTCCTAATAAAGGTCTACCCTGGGGATCCTATTCCTATGTGGGATTGAGAGGGGGTTGGGAGAGGGAAATTGTGCTCCCACAAAACAAATGTGTTTTCTTTCCTAGGGTTCAGCAGTAGAGGGGCAGGTTTGAACTAGGTTACTTTAATGGTGGGGGGATCACAGAATCACAGGGGTTAGAAGGGACCTCCAGAGCCCATGGGGTCCAACCCCCTGCCAAAGCAGCTCCACAGCTCATATTGCACAGGTCTGTGTCCAGACGGGGCTGGAATCTCTCCAGAGAAGGAGACTCCACACCCCCCTGGGCAGCCTGTCCCAGGGCTCCCTCACCCTCACTGGGGAAAAGTTCTTCCCCAGGTTGGTGTGGAACCTTCCTATACTCTAACTTGCAGCCATTGCCCCTTGTCCTGTCTCCACAGAGCACTGGAAAGGGGCTGGCCATTTCCCCCTGCATCCCACACTTCAGATATTGATAAACATTAATCAGGTCCCCCCTTAGTCTTCTTTTCTCCAGGCTGAACAGTCCCAGCTCACTCAGCCTTTCCTCATAGGGGAGATGCTCCAGGCCCTTCATCATCTCTGTAGCCTCCTCTGGACTCTCTCCAGGAGATCCCTGGCTTTTTTATCCCAGGGAGCCCAGAACTGGACACAACACTCCAGGTGAGGCCTGAGCAGATCGAGACAGGGGATTCTGCCCCTCTGCTCTGGGGAGACCTCACCTGAAGTGCTGTGTCCAGCTCTGGAGCCCTCAGCACAACAAGGACCAACACAAGGACATGGACCAATTAGAGGGTGTCTAGAGGAGGTCAGAAAAATGACCAAAAAGCTAGAGCCCCTCTCCTGTGAAGCCAGGCTGGGAGAGTTGGGCTGGTTCAGCCTGGAGAAGAGAAGGCTCTGGGGACAGACCTTATAGCCCCTCCCAGTCCCTGAAGGTGCCTGTAGGAAGCTGGGGAATCACTGTTCCCGAGGGCATGGAGCCATAGGATGAGGGGTGATGGGTTAAACTAGAAAAAGGGAGATTTAGGTTGGAAATTAGGGAGAAGTTCTTCCCTCTGAGGGTGGTGAGACACTGGCACAGAGTGCTCAGAGAGGTGGGGGAGGCCCCATCCCTGGAGACATTCAGGGTCAGGCTGGATGAGTCTCTGAGCAACCTGCTCCAGGTAAAAGTGTCCCTGCTCAGTGCAGAGTGGGACTAGATGGTCTCTGAAGGTCCCTGCCAACCCAAGGCATTCCATGATTCCATGAAATACTGACCATTTCCTTACACTCTGCAGCAAAGGGAGAGGTGACAAAGACTAAAATTCTCCAGCCTCCCTTTTCAGAGGTAAAGACAGAGGTGATGCCTTGACCACAAACCCCAGGCAGCTGCACTGCTCTGCACACAGAAGACAGCAAGCATGTACAGAGCCTTTCCTGCCCACCCCTCAGAGCCTGAGCAGGCCATGCAAGCAGCATCTGGGAGTGAAAAGTACATAAGTACATTCTTTAAGTACACTGATTCCATTCAACAGAACCATTTGTTTTCCTCTTCTCTGCAAACACATCTGCCTAAGTGCTCCAGCTTCACATGGAGTTTGGAGCATCATCCATAGGGATTGTGTGTGGTTGGAAGAAAGCAGAGATACAGCAGTTGTTAAGGGAAAAAAAAAACCCCACCCCAACAGAGTAGTCAAGTCTTTACTAGTCTGACAGTTCCTAAAATAATGTTGCTTCACTTAAGAATGAACAGGCTTCTATCTGATCTGCAGAACCTGACTAAAAGGTTCCTTTTTCCCCTGGCCAGAAAAAGCATCTTTAGAAGTTTCTGAATGCCTCACCAGAACAGCTGAACCCTGCCAGATGACTTTTATGGGAAGAGGAGGAGGCAGAAAGCCACCTCCTCACATGTGAAAAGAGAAGAAACCTCGAGGATGTAGATGAAAAAAGGGAGTTTCTAGGATTCAGAGCTCTGTGTGGCTACCTCATTAGTTTGCAGAAAGGCACATGTACTTAACTCCTGGACTCTGAGGAGCATTTCCTCCTCCTCCTCCTCCGTTGCTTCTGACTAATGAATATTTTGAACAAAACCCCCCAGTTTCTGCCTGGAAATTGCCAATCCCTGAAAGCCACTGTTATTAGGCAGTATGAACCATGTGCATGCACCTCTGAAAGGCACAGCAGTCGGCTGCCTGGTGGTAGGATCAAGGATTGATGAGTGTAGAGAATTGCTGAGGAGAAACCCAAAATTCCCCTAAGCAAATCATTGTATTTATGCAGTAAACATCATTACACTCACTTGAAAAGCACAGTATTTCCCACAAGGAAAAGTTTAAAGTTCCATAATTACACTGTAATTAAATCTTGCCTTACAAGTCATGTGAGCCTAAAATCTTCACCCATCTTCAAATGGGAAAGCAGCAGCAGAGCCATCACCATCCCTGCACAGCCATGGGCCAGGCAAGGGCTTACAGAATCACAAGGTTGAAA
>VZTU01015584.1:0-10131 GCA_013400835.1 Zapornia atra
AAGCAAGTCATTACTAAGAGAAAGGTGTTTTATAGATGCAAAGGTTGACAACTTCATATCGCTCCTCTTTTTCTTGCTATAAACCAACCTAAAACCTGCTAAAAATTAATTGACATTTATCTTTCTGAAGCATCACAGCTTTAATCAGAGCAATATCTAAAGTGAGAGATTATATAAGGTTTTAAGATTTTCACTTAGGTGAAAACATAGGAACAAAAAGTATCAAACTATCTGTAGTAAAATTCCTTTCAAAATCTTCAACGTAGCCAAAACCTGTCCTAAAATATAGTAAAAGAGTGCAACAAACTTTTGAAAGCCAATGGCAAAACAGCCAGATCTGCCTTCAAAAACACACACGTAATTCACATTGGGGAAATTATGTTCTTAATTACTCTTTTATAGCCTGGTTCTTTGGCCACTGGCACTTATAATAGCAGAATTTAACATTCACATAAATAGAAGCAGGCTTTGGCACTGAACACTTTCTTCAGGAAGCTTGGTGGTCTGGGAACATTACTGATGCATATGCAATTATGTGAGAGAAATACATTGAAACTCAGCTCAGAGGAAGTAGTTTTACTCCATGCAATGAAATGGACTGATAGTATGGATAAAATTATCTAGTGTGAGGAGTGACCTGCTCTGAATAGCATTGCTTCAGATAACAGCTTACAAAGGTAGAAATTCCACAAAAAAATCCAGCAATAATTTGACTGCAGGCAGCTAAGAGGAGACTCCCATCAAAATGAAGGATTCTGCCTTAATCTAAGAAGAGAAAAATGGAAATATTATTTGTAAATATGATATTTTATATTAAAATCTTTAGCAACTGATTTGTTTTTGCATTTCCCTTGAACCACATTAAGGAGAGGTTGGATGTGAAAGTGATTAACATGCTCATAGTATGTTCTTCTGAAGTTCTTTTCATTCACTACATAATTACTTTTTCAAGCATTTTGTCTGCAGAATTTTTTTTTCATTGTTTGAATGAAAACAATCTGGTTAAGAGATTTTATTTTGTAAATTGGGAGGAAAAGGGTGTTTTAGTGAAGGAGCAAGAAATTTTTACTGGATAAAGAAGTGAATTCATGATTAATCATTGAGCATTGCTCCATTCTACTACAATCAATGTGTAATCATATTTAAAGGGCAGGGAAGCAAATGGGGAACATAATTTGTTTAAATGATAGACAGCTAAACCAGCTTTTTTTCATGGCCTTTGCTTCTGTGTTGGGAAGATCACAGACAGCTGGCTGTACTGCTTACTTTAACATCTGAATCTGTAAATCTTATGATTCATCTGTATCCTGTTTTCATTTTTTTCCTAATGCTATGTGACAGTGGGTTACTCACATTGCTTGGCATGATCTGATGCCAAGTGTGCTTTCACATTAAGATCATGACAACATGCAAATTTCAGGTTTAGACTTCCTATTAGCTGCCTGAGCATTTTCTCTGATACCTTTTTGGCCATAAGTGGTGGTGAGCTGCACACCAAAACCTACTAGGTATCATTTATCTTTTATTTCATGCATGCAATGTTGAATTTCATTGTGCAGGAATTCATCTGCAGAAGATCAGGACTCTTTTTCCATGAAGATTTCTAACAACTAAGTTACAGAACCTGATTACTTCTTCCATTGCTTCCTTCATCTGGCAACCTCTACTGAAGCAATGGCAATACTTCCCATCCTACTTCAGTCTCATATCTGAGCTGCTTTTTCACAAGGAGAGAATTTGAGGCTTGTATTCCTTCTTTACCTGAGGCAGAAAATGAACTTAAGTCACCCTAAGTGACTCCCTTCCCTGGGTAAGTGTTTTAATGAACAAGAAGTTTCACAGAAGACGGGTGTTTTACTTTACCTACATAATCCATCTCCATAGCCTTCTTTTAAAAGCATTACACTTTTTTTTGCTAATCAGGCATAAGCACAGAAGATGTAATCACTGAGGTCTGGCACAAATTCCTAAACATACTAATGCCTGGAGGTTGCAGAGAGCCAGATACAATTTTTTACATCAGTGCTTGAGCATCATGGGAATCGAGTTCATAACATGATCTAAAAAGAGGTCTTAATTATTCTTAGATAATTAAGGTATCTCTAAAACATATTTTAATTAGTCAGTATGCCTGCCTGGAGCCTTGACTCTGTGCTTAAACTCGAGGGAGAAGAAAAATTTCTGTCATAATCCATCTTTGGCAATTTCTGTTGGCTAACTTTCTCCTTTCAGTGCAGAGGTTTGGGACTACCATTTTGAATTATACAACCCTTTCCATGCCCTGAGGACTGTAACTCTTGATTCTGGATTGTATTTCAAGGCAAAAATTCTTAAAATATAGTGGCTACACTGCCTGTTTTCAGGATCCCTAAATCCTCTTTTGGCTCTAACCTAAATTCCCACTGAAGATCGATCCTTTAATGTCTAGGAAGTCTGTGAAACCAAGCATTTCAGATTGTTTGCTAAAAATGCAGGACTCAGAATAAGATTGAACAAATGCTTAAGACTGAACATGCTGTGCACATTTTATGCCTTTTCTCCCAGCTGGAGATTAATTAAATTAATGCAAAATTTTTTCAATAAAACATGACACTGGGAACCACATGAGGTAATTGCATGTACAGAGCTGAAATCAAGCACATTTAAAGATTTCCTAAACTTCATGAGCCTTTTCATATTCACCCAGATCACTTTGAGGTTTTATGCTGAAATTATGTCTAACTTGGGGTTTTGACATGACTCCAAGTTAAATTCTGTTCCAATTTTTAATTCCATACAAAGTCCCCTGCACCCCCCCCAAAAAAAAAAAAAAAGACTATATCCTTATTTGCTGTCAACTAGTATCTCTACACTATTTTCAATGAGGCTACATAAGTTTACAACAACTGAGGAGCTAATCCTAGTGAAGTAAAGCCATGTGGGGAATTGAACCAAAGAAAATGTTCAAATGAGTAAGGCCAGCTGTACAGCACAGGCAGGCTCTGCAGATGGGCACTGTGCCAGGCTTCCCCATTAATTGCCTCCCTATGCTGCATTGAAGGAAGTTTGAAGCCAGTCCAAATCTCCTAAGCTTCCCAGCACCACCCCTCTGTTTCTACTCCAGCTGCAGCTTCCAGACACTGCTCTCACTGGCAACAAAAATGGGAATACACACAAGGAAGTTTTCTAAACAGTACTTTGCAAGAGCTGCAGAAACAGGGCTTAGTCATGGGTAACTCTAATTCCTAAAGCACCAGTCTTGCAGGGGCTAATGAGGAGCCAGGTAGAGGAAATCAGGAAGGAGGAGAAGCTGGTGCTGGAGAAACAATGGGGGGAAAAAATCATATGGCAGAGTTAGAGATCATCTGAGCTGGTTTAAAAGGAAGGGGGCAAAAACAACCCAGAAAGTATAAAGACTATTACAAAAGACTGAGGGGAAGAACAGGAAAGGGAAGGCCAAAAGGAAACGTATGGGATAAGGTTCGTGAGTGAGGAGATGTTTGCAAGGCAGTTACATGTCTGGAAAGGAGACTGAGTGGGGCAGTGTAGTAGAGGATTCAAGAGCTCTTTTAGGGCAAATACTCATGGAAGGTTGACTGGGCCAAGAGAGTGTGGAGGGAGTTAACAAGAGGCACGGGGGCTGGGGAGACAGGAGCTGAAAGCTGGACTGGGAGGAAAGCAGATTAGATAGAAGGCTCAGATAGAAAACCATGGATTGATAGAGCAAAAATCTGGAACATGTTGTGTTAGGGGAACACCTGACCAAGGTCCTGGGAGAGCAGAGAAGTGTGACATGAGCATGCTGGTGGAGACATCGGCAAGAAGTCTTCCCCTCAGGAAAAAAGATGGCCTGACATATCTGTATGCAGTGAAGCGTAGTCTTCCTTAAACTGAAACACAGATCCTCATTTCTAAGCATCAACATTTCCCGTGGCAGCACATAACTGTGAAAACCAGAGTTAATTTTATGCTGGAATGATCAAAAATAGCATGTACTGGAATGGTTCTGCCCATCGGCTATCTGTGCTGCTCAGTATTAGCATTCTGGCACTTTACTTCACTCCTTCCAAAATTGCACTGTTGAAGCCTGCTGGCAAGCAGTCTCAATTCCCTCTCCTGGCTATTGCAGAGATGATAGCAACTTATTACTGCTATCAATTAATCACTGAGTTCAAGTGGGGCTTGAAGAGGAAATGAGAACAGAGTGAAAGCCATGTTGTGGAACTGATGAATGAATGTGCACAGGCCAGAAGGGCTGTTTGGAAAGATTAAAACTTCATCTTTACTCCAAAGTAAAAAAAAAAAAAANTCCCCAAAAAAAAAAAAAAAAAAAAAAAAAAAAAAAACCAACACAAAAAAAAGACCCAACCCATAAAACAAATCAAAACCACTCCAAAATTTTTAATAACTTAATGAAAAAAATGTCATAGTTTTTCTATCAGTAGGACTTCTGCTTTATGTCTTTCAGAACCAAGAAGACACAATGGATGAGACAGCGAGGAAGGGAAAGGACAATTCCTGGAAAAATGCAGTTCTATCCTACAGGCTGTCATCAAGTCCCTTTGCCATGCTGGGCAATCAAGCCTGTCAGCTAGGGCACAAAGTCCATATTTCTCATTCCCTGGTGACTGGTTTAGACGACAAAAAAAAGACAATTTGCTGCTTACCTTCTCACTTCAGCTATGTTCTCTGATGAAAACTGTTCAGCTTTGGTACTTGCACCTCCTATCAGACTTCTCATGCTTTTAACTATCACCTTCTGATCTTTGTAGTTACAACACTAGTTCTGTTACAGAACTGAGATGCCTTACTTACAATAAATACCCAGAAGATAGTTTACTAAATGCTTTGCCAAATTTTAAACTTAGTACACCAGAGTTTCTTTTTCCTTTTTTAGGCTCCAGGGCACACATGATCCATCAATCTCCTTGCCCTGGCCTGTGTGAGCTGGCAGGAGGTCCTTGAGGAAGTGCCAGCTAATGGCTGCTAGAGCCCAGCACAGACTGGGACTGTTCCCTCCCTCTCCTCCCTGCCAAATCCAAGTTGTCCTCCAAGCATGGAGTATACAACTCTCTCTAAATAGGGAAGCCATCAATTGGTGAGACAGGGTCAATTTTTGGTTCTCTCAGCCATGCCAAAGGACAGTCCTGAAGCATGAATGGAATTTTACATTTTCTCCCAGATATTCACTAGCAAAACAACAACTACAAACGTTGTGCCTTTGTCTTCTGCTCTGCTTAAGTCAAACTGTGGGCCAAACATTGCTGTCAGTTGCAATGACTTCGTGTACTCCAATTTTACTTCAAAGTCATAATAGTGTAAGTACTAGGAAATTTTTCCCTGTGAGAGTGGTGGCACAGGTTGCCCAGAGAAGCTGTGGCTGCTCCCTCCCTGGCAGTGTTCAAGACCAGGTTGGATGGGGCTTTGGGCTAGGGGAGGGTGTCCACATCCATGGCAGGGGGGTTGGAACTAGACGGTCTTTGAGTTCCCTTCTAACCCAAACCAGCCTGTGATTCTGTGATACCATGATTCTACAACTCTGTATTTATAACAATCAAATGCCTACTTCTTTAACATTCTGTGTAACTATATTCTGCCTTGGTTCCTTTTAATGGGGCCTTTCCTGTGCTTAATGTTACATCTGATAGCAGCAGAGATAGCTTTCTGTCATGTATAGTCTCTGGCTTTTATAGAATCTAAGTTGCTTTGGTGAACTACCCTCCCACCCCATAATCTCCTGTTAAAAAGTTAGGATTGGTGGGGGACAGGACATGATGGGAGGACACAGTACATGACATGGGAGTTTCCTTCTTTCAAGTAGCTGTATTTATCACAGTCTGTGCTCTTTATCCCAGAATGAAAAAACAGAGGTGTGAAAAGCATGTGGATGGCATGTACTGGATTTATTGCCAGTCTATAAATTCCCACAAAGGTTTGACTTTGTTTTTAATCACCAGCAATGAAACAGTTCACAGTACACTGCAAACACAGAGCCAGCTTTTTGTTTGAGACAGTTGGAGAGGAGGGGGAAAGGCTCATGAGAAACATGAATGAGTAGGTTTTGCTGACTCTTCTAACTACAGAGCCTGAAAAAGTGCCTATAAGCACATTTCCCATGCTGTTAATAGCAGAGCAGGACCTTTGTTGTATGGCAAGTGGATATATTGAAGCTTGTCAAACCTAGACAAGTGGGAGGAAATTGTAACTAACATCTCCAAAGAGCACCACTCTAAAAGGTTGATCTGTAGTATAACATGTGTCTTAACTTTGACATGTATCCTATTAAAAATGAGTTTGCTTTACTGATTATGTTTTCAAGTTACTGCTTTAAATTCTACCAGTCTTTTACTATATACCGGATAGTAGATACCGTATATTTCCTAGTCTAGCTAATCCAAATCACAAACATCAATCACAAATACTATTTTTGGTTATTCAGTACAACTTCCCATTCATTATATATTGCACAAATGCAATTACTAATCATATAAGTTTACATAATTACAAATAACGTGAAAAAAAACCCAACACCAAAACTGTACAAGAATGCCTGTGTTTCCCTGAAAGGAGTGAGATTTTCCTTGATTATCTTTCACTTGCCTCCAGGGATATTTAATTCTGAAAATCAGTTTCCGTCAAAAATTAAAGTATTGTACTAAAATCTCAGAAAAAGTTTTAGCAGACACAAGTACGATTCAGTTTCGTTTCTGCTAAAATATGTTTTTAAATACTAAAGAGAGAGAATAAAAACTTGTTTTAAAAGTATTTTATTGTGTCTATATTTCAGTAGACAGAAGATTTTTAATTTCTGTGCTGCTATTATGATTGTTTTCTTGCAAAAATAGGAATTGTCTTTAGTCACTGAAATTTTTTAACTGCCTGAGACTGAACACTCAAACTCTGGATTTTGTGGTCTCCCTAGTTATGCTGTTTTCCACTTCCTTCAGAATAGGCCATACATTTCATTTGATTCAGGTACTATTAGTATTAAGTATTTTACAGGTTGAGGTGTTTAGCTGTACCACGATACAATTTTTAGTTAAATCCACCACAATGTGTTTATTTCAAGAAATAAATTTACTATTTCATTTAGAAAGGGAAGATGCTACCTGTAGTTCATCCCAATCCTCCCCCTCTACTCTGCCCTGATCAGGCCCCACCTGGAGTATTGTGTCTAGTTCTGGGCTCCCTGGTATAAAAAAGACAGGGATCTCCAGAGAAAGTCCAGCAGAGGGGCACGAAGATGATTAAAGGCCTGAAGCATCTCCCCTATGAGGAAGGGTAGAATGAATTGGGGCTGTTCAGCCTTGAGAAAAGAAGACTTAAGAGGGGATTTTATTAATGTTTATAAATATCTTAAGTGTGGGGGACAGGGGGAAATGGCCAGCCTCTTTTCAGTTGTCTGTGGGGATAGGACAAGGCACAATAGCCTCAAGTTGGAGCACAGGAAATACTCAAGACCCATCTGGACACCTACCTGTGGGATCTGTCTTCAGGAACCTGCTTTGGCAGGGGGTTGGACTAGATGATCTCTGGTGGTCCCTTCCAACCCCTACAGTTCTGTGATTCTGTGATACCAGCATCTTCCAGAAATTATTCAATTATTCTATGGTGCATTTCTTATTGGAATTGTTGATAATTTCTAAACTGTATTTTTGCTCCCTATTTACTCAAGAGCTGAGAGATGTTCCTCTGCAGTTTTCAATGGAACAAAATTACAAAAACATCTAATACAATCTGGTGTCTGTAATTGGAAACCAGATGATCTTCAAAAGAGGCTGAGATTTCAATGCAAACTCAGGTCTATAATATACCCCCTGTAGTTGTACTCTGCAGTTCACATAGCATTTTCCCTACAAAAGAGCCACAAAAAAGCATTACACATTTGCTCAGTGACATCTTCCATGTGTTTCACTCCTCCCATTCCCTTCATCATATGTCGTCTTCCATGATACCTGCGTGATATATGTAATTGGACTCCTATGCAGAAATCCAGTTGAATATTGCCCACAGACACACATGTTTTAGAAATATTTTCCTTCATACTTCAAAACTATAGATCCCAGTTCAGTGACACTTCCTCTAAAACTTCAAAGCTCACTCTAATGAGTCTAAAGAATAAAGTTGCTTCTTAGCCATCTCCATCCATTTCCTTGCCTTAGCTACCCCTGCAAACAATCTCTCTATATGTTTAATACTCTTTCATCTAAAAGTATCAACCTTTTATCTTTTTTCATACGTGCATTCTTTTTTTGGGGGGTGAGGGCAGGGCATCAAATCACAAAACTGCAAGCTGCAGGAAGGAATCACCAACCAGGCCACTGCTAGTGATTTAGTTCATCTCTTTGGGGTAAACTACAGCAATTTCTTCCAATTGCTCATGGCCTCCACCATGTCATCTCTTGTTTTTCATAAAGCATAGCTCTCCATATTACATTTTTTACCAGCAAGGAAATTATCACCTTTTTTTTTTTTAATTCTACCTAGTGAAAAGGATATATAAGGGGGTCACCAATATATCTCTTATAGCCTTTAAAACCAATAATGAGTGGTGGCTGACACTCTGTGAAGAGGTAAGGAAAATCGTGAAGGTTACAAGGTTACCGGAAGGACTAAGGTAGAAAAGTGAAGGTAGAAGACTCTACATTAGAATGGATAAGAACTTGAGAGGCCAGGTGTTGTCAATGCCCTAACTAAAACTTCACTGCCCTTCAGCTCACCATGCACCCTGCGAGAGCCTCTGATGTTGCTCTTCCTTCTGCTGGCTCTGGCAGCCAGTACGCTGCCAGCAGGGTGTGAGAAGGGGAAGCATGAGGTACAGCTGTCAAAACCAAAGCTCAAACCCTACCTTTCATGTGGGGCTTTGAAGTAAAAGGAGTTGAGCTGTTGGTAGAGCAGGCAGGGCAACAGTTTTCATATCAGACTTGTGCAGTTGCTAAACAATAAGAATCTCCAAGATTTCTAAATGGGTTCTTCCTGAGGTGCAGTTAAATATATTCAGGTTATATTCAAACAGGCTTTAATTACATGCATAGTCTGAAACCACAGGTTTTAGGCAGTGTTTAAATGAGGAAAAAATGAATTAAATATTTTGTACTGGTTGAGGCTGGGATAGAGATCCTTTTCCTCATAGTAGCTTGTATGGTGCTATGTTTTGAATTTGTGACCAAAACACTGTTTGGGGGTTGTTTAGCTATTGTTAAACAGTGCTTACGCAGCATCAAGACCTTCTCTGCTTCTCATATTGCCCTGACAGCCAGTAGGCTGGGAGTGCACACATATTTGGGAGAGGACAGAGCCAGGACAGCTGATCCAAACTGATCAAAAGGATATCCCAGACTGTATGACATCATGCTTAGCAATAAAACCTGGGGGAAAAAGGTGGGAGAGGATGATGCTCAGAGTTATGTCATTTCTCTTGCCAAGACACCATTATGGTTGATGAACCCCTGTTTCCTTGGAGATGGCTGAACACCTGCTGGCTGAAGGGAAGTGGTGAATAAATTCCTTGTTTTGTTTTGCTTGTGAATGCAGATTTTTCTTTTCCTACCACACCAGACCAAATAGCCAACACGACCAAGCTGTGTGATGCCATCCAGAGGACCCTTGACAGGCTTGAGAGGTGTTGCATGAAATTCAACAAGACCATGTGCAAGTTCCTGCACATGGGTCAGCAGAATCCCCAGCATAACTACAGACTGGGTGGAGAGTGGATAAGAGCAGCTCAGAGGAGAAGGTGTCAATTGATATAAAGCTCAACATGAACCTCCATTGGGCTCTTGGAGCCCAGAAAGCCAACTGTGCTGCATCAAAATAAGCATGACCCGCAGGTCAAGGGTGGTGATTCACTCCCTCTATTTAGCTCTTGTGAGATCCGTCTTGGAGTACTGTGTCCAGCTCTAGAGACCCCAGTACCAGACAGACATGGAGCTGTTGGAGCGAGTCCAGAGGAGGGCCACAAAGATGACCAGATGTCTTGAGCATCTTTCCTGTGAAGACAGGCTACAAGAGTTGGGCTTGATCAGCCTGGAGAAGAGAAGGCTCCAGGGAGACCTTATTCCAGTCTTCTAGTACCTAAAGGGGCCTACAGAATCACAGAATCACAGAATCGTTGGGGTTCGAAGGGACCTCGAGAGACCATCAGGTCCAACC